>JBBPJV010000180.1:0-37531 GCA_038088915.1 Sutorius aff. eximius
CATCCGTGATCGTCCCTATCATTGTTGTCGTTCTCGCAGATGGTGGCCAGCTCATCCGTGTCATTGTCCCGAAAGCGTTGACGGCCCAGATGTTCCAACTTCTTGTGGATCGTCTCGGAGGGCTCCTCAATAGGCGAATATACTTCATCCCATTCTCTCGTGCTCTCAAAGTCAGTGATGACCGTGTGGCTGTCCTGAGCGGAATTATGTCGGAATGCATGAAGGAGCGCGGGATTCTGGTGGTCCAACCGGAACACGTTTTGTCGCTCAGGCTCGTCAGCGTAGAGAAGCAGCTACCCCAGGCAGGGGGCGGTCGACTGGCAAGAGCACTGCTGGGGCTTCAGAGGTGGCTCCATTCTCATTCACGAGATGTTTTGGATGAGAGCGACGAAATTCTCCACGTTCGGTATCAGTTGGTGTACACGATTGGCCACCAGCAAGACATGGAGGGCTCCCCCGGACGATGGACGACCACGCAACAAGTTCTAGGCCGCGTACGCAGACATGCACCTTCCGTTCGGGATAGATTTCCGTTTGGAGTGGAGTACGAGCAGGGACCGCCCGGATCATTCCCCCATTTCCGTATCTTGCACGCGGACGCTGGCAAAGAATTGGTCTCACGAATAGTGCAAGACGTTATGGATGGTCGGCTTCCAAACTTCAGCCTTGGGCAATCCCGCTCAGACCGCAAGGATGCGATTCTAAGTTTTATATCCGATGCTGATGTCCCTCCTGAAAAATTCCAATTGGTCAAGGAGTACACTCAGGAAACGTCGAAGTGGAGTGATCTCCTACTGCTACGTGGCCTCTTGGCCTCAGGGATCCTTCTGTTTGCCTTCAGAGAGCGACGGTGGCGGGTAGACTATGGTCTCGCTCCGAAGCGTACCATGCTTGCGGTCCCATACAGAGCTAAAGACATTCCGGCGGAAAGGGCCGAGTTCGGCCACCCAGACGTTGCCATCATCCTCACATGCCTGTCGTATTACTATGGTGGCCTCAGCGAGGAGCAGCTGAGAATTTCCTTCGATATTCTGCTCAAACAAGACGACCCATCCATGGATTACGATCTCTGGGTTCAAGACTGCTGGCCGGCCGTGCCAGAAAATCTACGGACCATAAGCGGTATCAACACCAAGTCGCCGGAACAATGGAAAGAGTCCCTGGTCCCACTATTTTCGCAGAGTCGGGCAGTAATTGATTTTTACATTTCCATTGTTGTGTTTCCGAGGGAAGCCAAAGAGTTTCTTTCAAAACTATCGTGTTCAGGTTGGGATTTGGCGGAGAAAAAAGAACGTCTGGTAACTGGTGAGTCGAAAAAAGTTTACCGTGTTGCTGGGCTTGAACGCTCACACAAGTTTTAGGATTTTCTGGAACGAATGATGGACGATATCTATTACCCCTGCATATCACTCAACGCGACCCCGATCATCAGCGAGGGACCAACGCGAAGGTTCTATCGTACCTTCTGCAGCAAGAGAACCAGTACTACATGTGCATGACGAATGGGAACGGCGAGCGCCGAACCACACGCGAATTCCTCAAGATCTTGCTCGTCCAGAAGCCCGAGATCCGCGTCCTGTTGGACGTTGGTGCTCAAATGCTCGATCTTCGAAATCATAAGCTGGCCAAAGTATGGCTAGACGTCAATCAAGATGCTTCCGCCGCTATCTATTTCAACGAGTACGATGAGCTGACAGTGCGCACACGGGACGGAGGCACACAGCTTCTGATATCATCGTCCTTCGCGCAGCAATTGGATCAATGCGTTATATACCTCGATGATGCTCACACACGTGGGACGGACATCAAGTTTCCAATCGGATTTCGTGCCGCGGTCACACTAGGCCCAAAGGTTACCAAGGATCGTTTGACCCAAGGTGTGTATTGTTTCTACCAATCCACCTGACTCACCTGACTGCCTCTCGCATGAAGGCTGCATGCGGATGCGGAAACTCGGCCACGGACACTCCATCATGTTTTTTGCACCACTCGAAATTGATCGGCGTATCCGCTCTGCGGCTGGCAAAGATAAAGACGGTGCCATCGAGACTGCAGATATCATACATTGGGCTGTCCGCGAGACATGTGACGATATTCAGCAGCGGGCGCCTCACTGGGCACAACAAGGAATAGATCATACGTCCCGATATGTTGCGTGGGGCAGCTTCTGCAACGGTCAGCTCTCCTCGGAAGCCCTTTCGGAAAAGTGGCTGCAGCCGGAAGCCAAAAGGCTGGAAGATCTCTATGGCCGCCGAAATTCTTCGAGTTCTGGATCATTGGCTGTCCCGGGCATTCGTCAACGCCTTATCGAGCTCGATGTTCCGTCACTCCGTGATGTGAGTCTGGATGAAGAACAAGAGCGAGAGGTCATTCATGAAGCCGAACGCGAACGGCAAGTGGAGCGGCCACCGAAAGTGCAAGCAGCGAGCTGTTCAATCCACAAGGACGTCACTTCTTTTGTGATGACAGGCGTTGTTCCTACAAATACCAACGCTTTCTATCCAGCTTTCGAGACGCTCAATGCAACCTCTGCAGCCATTGATGAGGCACACATTTGGAGTCCACATGTGTTGGCAACAGCGGACTTTCAGAAGACAGTCAGCTCGCAAGGAAATACGGGGGAATACTTGCGCCCTGTCCAATGGATCGTTTCTGGGAAAAGGGATGGAAACGAAGTGCTCGTCATTTTGAGCCCTTCCGAGGTGAATCACCTGATCCCCTATATCAGGTCGAGCAACAAGGTTCATCTCCATGTGTACACGCCGCGCACTATCAAGTCCATGGAACCATGTGACGACCTTACCTTGTACAGCATTCCCGCTGTTCCTGACGGGTGGACACCCCCTTGGCCACTCATGGATCAATTGAACGTGTTTGCTGGGCAGCTATACCTGAAGGACTACGAGACGTACATCCGATTGTGCCGTTTCCTTTGCGTGTACGCAAGGGATTTGAAGGATGAGGACATTGACTATGGGCCAGACGGGTTCATCCCCCCAACGAATCGCCCAAGCCATCTGCCGGTCGAGCACACGTTCCAAAAGTCGCCCATGGGCTCACTAAGGACATTGATGGGCCTGCGAAGGAAAGGCATGCGTTTTTCGCCAACGCACATGGGAAAGCTGATCGATGGACGACCGCTCTTTGAAGAGGATTTCCAGGATTGCGACTCGTGAGGTGTGTTTCACGCATCTTCGGTTGATGATCAATTGATGATTTGGGTTACCACTAGTATCCAGGATGTCAAAGATCGTAAGATATAATGGTGGATGGTGTAACCTGCTTTGTGAATGCAGATTCTCGGACTATTCAGGTTGTCAAAAACAATATTTTGTATGTATAGACTAGTTGAGTGTAGTGTAGTGTAGTGAAAGGGGGGTCACATACCATTTCGAGCTGCGCCAAACAGGTTGACTGTTATCCATTGTACAAAACATCCTCGATATTCTACCTGGCCATGGACGGCGTCAAAGCAGCAAAGTAGGTGCACAAAAGCTCGAATCATACCAGACACTCACATGGCTCTTAATTCGCAGAAGGCGCAAGCTCACAGACAAATCCATACCGAATGCGCTCACCCAAGTGCCCGAATTCGCGCAAGAGTCTAAAATGTATCAAAACTTGCTGGAGATGGAAAGGAAGTTGGACTGGACCATGACGAGGAAAAGAGTCGAGGTTCAGGACGCATTGGCGCGTAACCCGACTGTATGTCTCCGTATGCGTGTGGTCGGCGATCGTTCGCTCACGCAGTCTTCATGCAGACGACACGGACGCTGAGAGTGTTCGTCAGCCACACTGTATCCGGTCAGCCATGGCAAGTTGGTGAAGCTGATGGCGAAGGAGAACCAGTCAACTTTGAAACTGGACAAGGCATTCCAGCATGGTCACTAAAAGTCGAAGGGCGTCTACTCGAAGTATGTTTCTAAATTGTCCTGTTCTCCCCCGACATCTGAACAATGACAGCCATCAAATCAACGCTCCAGAGACAAGGTGGCACCCCGCAAGTTTTCGACCTTTATCAAGAGGATGATCGTGGAACTTGATCGCGATCCTCATTTGTACCCTGACGGAAACATCATCGAGGTATGTCCGAACGTTTTTAGCAATGGATGTCTGACAGGAAATGTTCCTAGTGGCCCCGACCACAGGGTGTCCAACCCCCACTGGATGGCTTTACGATTAGACGGACGGGGGATCAGCCGACCCGGGCTCGGATTCTGATGCACCTGGAACAAACTCCAGAACAGTACAAAGTTAGCCCTGATATAGGTATTGTCACTGTTTTGTTCATATTTCTGTTCGTTTTTTGTTTCACACCGACCTGCCAGTGCACGTATTGGGTATCAAAGAAGAGAGCCGGATAGGCGTCATACAAGCACTTTGGAGCTATATTAAACTCAATGGTCTGCAAGACAAAGTCGACCGTCGAAGAATCAGGGCAGACGATCAATTGCGTCCTGTTCGTGAACAATGCTGTGCTACGAGCAACCTTGCTGAGGATATTTGTTTTCTAGATTTTTATGGCAGATTCGATCGTATTTCAACAACTGCCCGAGCTGGTCAACCGCCATCTTATGCCTCCGGATCCCATAATACTATATTACTCATTCAATCCTGGCGTTCCAGTCCCAGAGCGACCATCTGCCTGGGACATAGAGGTGAAGATGGAGGACACAGCGGTTAAAAGTCGGATGACCACGATTGTCCAGTCCAGCAAAGAGAGTACACAAGATCTGAGTAAATTAGACGACGAGGTGGATTTGTTTTCAGTGCTCCACCGATTTGATCTCACGCACAGCCATATTTTCAGATTTCGCTCCTTGCGCAGTCATTGCATAACTCACACACAAAACGGGTATTCCTGCAAAGTTTTGCAGAGGACCCGGCAAAATTCATCCAAACATGGCTAGAATCTGAGTCGCGAGACCTGGAGAGTATCCTAGGGAGTGGGCCGAGCGAAGGTGCCACCATTCGTGCAGAAGAGCTACGACGGAGCGATTTCTTCAGGCTTCCTTGGGTCGAGGAGGCTGTCGCGATACAAGAGGGGATGCGTCTGGCTTCCAAGCCGTGAGCTCGTTCCGCGACAAATTATTTTTGTGTCGTGTCGTGTCCTGGAAGTATTTATGAATGTGTACTTCCGCCTAACGCCCGCCAATTGTCTTTTGACTTGAGCTTGAATTATTCTGATTCCTGTGCTGCCAAGCCGCGTTGACAAGGCCATAATGAAATCGCTTGGAGACCCGCCGATCGCTCACGATTTGCCGGACAAGGCCGACGCAAGTCAGACCACCCTGTAAAAATCAGACCACGCCGGACATTGAAATGTACTTGGTTTCTCCACACCTCCATGGCCAGCAAACAGGTACGTCGTGCCCAGGACCAAGCGCACCGAAAGAATGACCCATCTATCCGGGCTAGCTTGGGAAATTGAGACAGGTTCGTGTCCTGGCATTGGACTGCTTCCCGGCTCTCATGTCGAGCAGTGGGCAGGGGAAAAAATATCCTCACGTGAAAAGACTGTCGTCGTAGAAGACGAGCTCAGGGAGTTAGAGCAAGACATAGAGTCGAGAAAGCAGGGTATCATCCGGTACGCCTTTGACCCGTCATTCAAGTTGTTGGACACGGATCTCGACGCCAATATGCGAGGAATTCAGGTTGCAGGCAGCCTCAGAAGCATACCACCATGTGCTTTCAAGAAAGAAGGAATCTCCATTCTCTGGAGAGACGGAGAAGCTCATGCCGCTCGATGCGCTTGGGATTGTCATGGTTACACACGGGGAAGAGTACGGCAACGACTCTGCCTTTGGTGAGCGTCATTCGTGATCACCTTTACGGCAAGCTCAACAGACGACTCTTCGAAAGGGACGAGTCTTGTCGCCTTGGGCAGGGCGCATTGCAAGATAGCCACGCTCCAAGACGCGTATGGGCTCACTTTCCGGGATACTTTTATTGCATCGTGCGAGAAATTTGGACAGGATATCAAGGACTATGAATACCAGCACAAGAAATTGGATAGTCGTAGGTGAGTTGGCAGCCGTCAATCGGACTGGATGATGGTAATCCTTGTTTCCCATTATGCTTAGACTGAGCTACGACGCGGCTATAACTAAACTTGACAAGATCAAGAGCTGTAAGAAGGAGAAGGAAAAGGAAAGACGGGAGGCAGAAGACGAAATGCAGCGATGCCGGCTACGCTTGTAAGCTTGCCTATTCTTCCCCCTCTTTCTTGTGCTCATACAGAAACAGCGAAGAGACCTCTGAGGACGTACGGTTTCGGATTCAAGCTATCCAGGGGAACGAGATCCTCCAGTTACGTGAGCTGACGAATTTCCTTGACGTCCAGCTCAGTTTCGCGAGGCAATACTTTGAGATATTGAATGACGTGAAAACCAACTGGTGTGACGAGTTCAGTACTATTTTTGACGTACCGACGTGGTACTAACAAAGACGGAAGGTTGACCTTGACCAAGTTTGAGGACATGAGAACCAATTCCCAAACACAGGCTGACGACGACAAGTACTTTACGACTCGCTCCAGGCGGTCTACACTTTCGAATCGGGAATCGGAGGAGGACCCTGGTGCTCGTACCCCAGCGCGACGCAAGTCTGACGGTGAAAAGTCGACTACCCCTTCACGACCTGCTTCCAGGGCTTCCCGCAAGCGTTCCGACAGTTGCATTACCACAGTCGGGAATGAAAGCCTAACAAAACCCAACAAGAGGATCAGCGTCACTGGGTGGGCCTCGAATGCCGTCAGCTCTATTGCAGGACTTGGAAAGAAGGATCGAGATGTCTTCACTGCACTCATGAGTGAAGAGGACGAAAAGGACGGCGTGGACATCCTTGATGTTCCACGCCCGCCCAGCTCGAGATCATCTCGAAAGTCACCCAAGGTCAAGCCTGCGGACTTGCCCATCGAATCGTCGCGGACCAATGGACGCATTCTGAGACCACCCTCTCAACAAGAGAAGAAATTCGTTAGGGCCGTGTATGATTTCTCTGGCTCTTCAGACGAGCTCTCCTTCAAGGCAGGGGATGAGATTACGGTCATTCATGAAGTTCTTGATGATTGGTGGCTCGGGATGCACAAGGACGGCCGCAAGGGGCTTTTCCCTGCGAGATATACCAAGCTGGTGTCGAAGAGTCGTGGATCATCACCCTCTGAATCGGAACCCAGCCACCTTGCTCAAAGAAACCAAACGAATGATGGAGAATCGATCCGCGATTTCATAGATCCACCCCTCTCGGCGAACAGCCTCAGTTTTGATACTCAGAGCGTGACGAGCTTGGCCCCCGATGACGAGGAGGAGCGGCACCTAATGCCTGTCAAACCATCAGACGATGAAGACATCTTTGGGGTTCCTCGCCAGGATTCCCCTCCAGTTGTCCCACCTATTCTGTGGAACAGAACCAACTCTGATATCCCCAAGAGGCCGCCGCCGCCACCTCCACCTCCCCGTCGATCGACGGCGACTGTCATAACCCCTCTTATACCCGACCGGCGTCTGCAGACAGAGAATGCCTCGTCTACGCGTGTATACATGTCAGCGCCGAATGGCAGTTCTGGTTGGGATGTCTCCCCGTTCGACAGCCTAGCAGACACGTCTCCTCATTGTATCAGCTTTGAGCAACACCCCCATGAACGCAAAGGATTGTGCAAGAACTGTTTCCGGATGCATTGAATATCTATTGACTCGGATCGACGATGTACCACTTTTAAGAAAGGTCGCCTTTTTAATCCTTTTATATTGATAGGTATGCATTTCCAGGCATGATAGAGCTTTCATAGTGGCTTGTGCGTTTGTCCAGGGCTTGCTTGACCTTTTGAACTTTTTGGATTCGCAATAAATTGCATATTCAAGTGGTCCTGTTCGTGACAGACGGTGTCGCAAATTTGTCTCACCAAGGCAATGTGTGCTGCCGTCCAGCGAAGGAGGGCAGCTGGGTGCTACTTCTGGTACAATCTGGTGTGTCCACTTGGCAAAGTTCATGGTCGGATTGTGCCATCTTAGCTCCGCGTGGGGAGTCGATGGAAAAACTTAATATCCACACATTACGTGCGTGCATGGCAGACCCTGACCGGTCCGACAATGCGCCTCCAGCGCGATCGAAGATGAGACCTTCTCCGAGGACTTTTGGGATCTATCTTTGAGCCGTCCAGGTGTCAAGGCACGAGGGGGTTACAGCTCGACAACAGAGCGCCAGGGCCGACGGCTGTGTATCGGAACAAGACGTGACGTCCGGATGTGAACGGAGTTCCTCGACGTCAGGTATGTACCCCAGTCGAACAACTACCCGCTACTAGTCCTGGGGGTAGGCTATTCTTGACGCTTTAACGTTATAACGTTTAGCCTCTTGCCATGTCCGCGACAGCCGGAGATCTTGGGCTGAGTCGTCGTTGTTGATGTCATTCACGACCGGTAGAGCCCACGTCGAATCCAGTGTTGAAGACACAATTTCAAACATGTCCTCAGCCAGTGACAGCCACTTGGCGACCGCGTGGCGGGGCATGTTTGATTGAAGAAAAAGGAAAGTGATGTTGCTGTAACGTTGCCCTGAAACTTGTCTGAAACGCGAGCCAGCCATAAATATGTCAACCTGGATTTACATGTACGCTGTGTAGGCCAACTCCCCGGCATTAGCTGCAATTTTTCGGCTGGCAAGATGGGTCAGTGGCAAGTTTCGCCCACAGATCCCATCATTGGCGGTCTGACTATGAATATCATCTATCTTCTACTGGGTCTTTATGGGTATGACGTTCTCCTCGGTATGATGGTGGACTGATGAGCTCAACTTTCTGTCTAGGTGGGAATACATCCATTCGTTTGGTGTTGAATATGCGGTCATTCGTGGACGGTTGTGCTTCCGTTGGTCACTGGTGAGTGAATGGGTACTATTATACAGATTCACCTTGAAGGATATTCGTTCAAGATTCCATACATCATTGGGCGAACCTCCCTCCTCGTTTTTCTCATCACCTTGTGAGTATCATTCATTGAGGATCAGCGTGGCCTTGTTTAGCCAAGGGCATCGTATAGCGCCATCGGGACCAGCCCATTCGCGATAAATGTGGATTGTCCTAGTCAGTCTTGTTCATAAATCTCTATTTCGTCGTCATATCATGATACCGTCTATTCAGCCAGTGTAGTGTTCACAATAGTGAGCCAAACTTGGACCAAAGCCCTCTAGTTGCCCTTGCTAAAGTTGTTTAACAATAGGTATCGGCGGTCATCACGCTGGGATGTTCCTCGACAATTTTCATGATCCGAACGTGTGTTTGGACTGTGTCAGCCAGTCCGCAACTTACCTCACACTTGGCATAGATGGGTGATCTGGAACCACTCCCGCTTAATGCGCGCTCTACTATTGTTCCTTTCGTCGGGGCAGTGGGCCATGTTGATAGTTGGTAAGAATGCGTTTTCGTTGTGTTTTCGAACTCACGTTCAATTTCTTCATTTCAGACGCGGTGTTGCTCAAAACGGTCACCATGGGTCCCGATGTTTGTGGGGTTTTTTTCGACTATCCACAAATGGCAACTGCGACTCTCCTCTACAGTGAGTGGGGTCATTACGCATACCCTGACGGCTTTCTCAATCGATATACTCGAGCGATGTGTTATGACTTTCTTGTACTCTCGTTGTCAGTTGTAGAGCTGTCAAGACAACGGTCGGAATCACCCTTGAAGAAGCGTTTGCTTGCACAAGGTGTCTTGTATTTTGGTGTGACAGGGATGGCCTACGTCCCGTCGGTGGTCCGTGCTCTTTATTTCTCCGTTCATACCACGTTCTCACCCTCACACCCAGGTTTGCAGTATGCTCGATACCCGTGAGATTGGATTTTTCAGACATACTGCAGTAATCGAATCGTGGTCCAGCTCTAATAATGATATTTTCCAATGTCGGTGAGTCAATGGCTCGCTGGTGTTGCGCATGGTATGACTGATCACGGTGCGGTAGCCATCACTATAAGGTATCCCATAGGATTCTGTTAGCCTTAGGCTGGAAGGACTTGCTGACCCTGAGGAATTTCAGCATGGTTGCATCGTCGAGGGCGGTCAGATCGCTCCTCTTTCTTGATGTGTCCGAGTGGTATGTTGGAAAAGTCAATACTATGTATGGGCTTACGCCTGCCGAACAGCCAGTCGCCAGAGAATATTGCATTAACCACCCAAATTGTGATCCACCCGACGATAACCCGCGAGTGCGCGAGCCAGGGGGGACAACTTTGTATCGATGAAACGGACAAGTGTTGAACGCTGGGTTGGATACCTATTATTATGTATTCATGTAATCTCTGAAGGTACGTTTCGTTCCAAGCATTTGGATGGCACGTTGATTCATGCTGCATGCAGATATCGTCGTGCACCTGGGCCGATTTTCCGTCAGAAAGTCTCACCGTGTCCGCGATAAAAACGCTTATATTTTTATTTCGTCCATGTTTATCTTTTATGCTATGATGATCAACCTTCTTTTGATACCCATCCCATGTAGATTGCGCTATTGCATATGCTTGCCGTCGGGTCACGCCGTCGCCCAAGGTTTGCTTTCTGAATCGCTGCTTTTGATCAGTAGCTTCGTGATTATTTTACGGCACCAATTACGCATCGGACCATTCGTATCGTTAGAATCTAGTACATAGTCACCACGCTCAGCAAGATTCGACCTGGTTGTATTTCCCTTGGTGTAGTACGCTTCCTTGTTGGGGAGATAAGATATGTCGGCCTAAGCTTTACCTAAGCAATAGGAGTAGCATCGCCAGATTCGCTCCATCGTCGTCCCAATCAACAATGTCCTTTCGCAAGATCGACGTCGACGTGTACGACGAAGACGTCCTCCAAGAAACAGAGCTCTACGATCCCGATCCACGCGATCCTGCCCACGTCCTGGGCGACGCCAAGCAGAAACAACTTGCCGTGCGCAGCGCGTTGAACAAGTTGCGTCTTTCTCTCTCTCGTTTCTCCGCTCTTACTTCCCCGTGTACCGTCAACCTTTCTTGTCCGTAGCTGACCTGGTCGCGTTCGTAGGGGTGACATCACGGGAGCGCTCAACATCGTGCTGGACAGTCCCCCATACGGACCAAACGTGGAAGAAGCCAAGGTCGGTTCTGTCCCCCCCATGCCATGTTTCTTTGTGATTCGTTCCACCACCGCACCAACAGAACCTCACCCTCCAAACCGTCGTCTCCGTTCTCAACAGCACCAAATCGACAGACGTCCCCAACGTCCTCCGATCGCTCTCCCAAGACGAACAGGACACGTTGATGAAGTACGTTTACAAGGGGATGGGTATGCCTGGGTGGGGAGACGTCAGCGGGAGCGTGCTGCTGGGGTGGCATGAAAAGGTACGCACTCGGCACCTTGTCTTCTTCTTGGTGTTGAGCTAGTTCGGGTAGTTGACAGAGATCGCGGGGACGGGGTGCATCGTGCGGGTCATGACCGATCGGAGAACTGTATAATCACACCTTGTATCTTTTCCTCATCTGCTCCAACATCATCCCGCATGCGGACACGCAAAGACAGAACGATTCTATTCATTGATCGCCGAAGCACGACATATTCTAGACGTCTACAAGGAGAAATAAAAGAAGAAGCGGGCATGTTCGAAACGTTCTTGAGCTCTCCTTCTGGTTCATAATCATGATCCACGTTTCGCGGATCACCCGCTCTCCTTACTCCGTGCCTCCGCGAGGCTCAACTCGATCGCATACTTTAGCTCATCATCCATCTCCGTCTCTGGCACCTCGAGCCGGGGTACCTCTCTGTGTCGCGCGATATCCGCTGATAAGAGCGACACGTTCGACGAACGCGTTCGCGTCATGATAGGCGTGACAACACGCGAGCGTGGTGACGATGGCCCAGGCAAGGGTGAGATAGATTTCAGAGGGGTACTCCACGCCGAGCGAGGATGCTCGGGGCTCGCAGATGTCCCCCGTTTGGAACTTGACGTCGACGACAGGCTCGAGCTGAGCGAGGGAAAGTGGTCCAGCGAAGACGATGACAGGGTGCGCGTCGTCATTGGGCTCGGTTGCGCGTTGGCTCCGATCGCAAGCGATTGAAGCGGACTAATACTCGTGCCGGCTTCCATCGGCTCGGGCACAAACGGTGGCGACACCTGCACTTTTTCATTCGAAGTCGGCAGCGAGACGCGTGGGTATTGGCGGCCACTCGAAGACGAGTAGTGTGGTGACAGTGGCGTGGAAGGGATAGACCTGGACCGAGAGGACGCCGGTGTACCAGGCAGATCGTCGAAATCACCCTCGAATACTCCCTCGTCGACGGGGGTTCCTTGCTGCCGCGCTTCCTCCTCTTCGCGTGAGAGCATCAAAACGTATTCGACAGCCTCCAACTCCGAGAGACCGAGCGCATCTAAAGTGGATCTTTGCTCACGCTCACGGCCATATGAGCGCTGCATATGCGCTCTCTCATATTCTAACTCCATATAGGATTCGGCGATATCCTTGTGCATTTCATATTGTCCTGGGAAAGAAAACGGGTCAAAGAGCCGAAGCGAGACCAATGACGGGCGGGCGTACGATGTCCCTTGGTGGATACATTCGTCTTGGTATTCGCATGTCTGGGCTTCTTGTGTTGACACTCGCGGCCGGTGGACTGCCCGACATTCCACGCCATCGCGCGGTTCCCAACGATGATAACCACGAGTTCCTTTTCTATCAAAATTCGACTGACAATGTCCCAGTCGTGTCCCGGTCCTGGGCGAGGCGCAGGCGTTGTAAAGTAGCGCACTGGCTCCAGGGTGAGGGAGTCCCAGATTATGGTAGTCCCGCGTGCAGAACCGGTAGCAAAGACAGTCGGACTCCATGAGATAGCCGTGACCGAGCCGTCTGTATGCGCCTCGAATCTATGGACCGGAGCCAGAGAGGTTTGGGAAGGAGCGTCAGCATCATAGATGCTGATAAAGCCAAGCACGTCGCCGACGAAGACCATGTTGCTGTCCTGGGACTGGGAGGAGACGATGGGCTCTAACGCGGAGACGTTACTGAGCGAACTATCGCCAAAGGGGGTGATCGTCACGTCATGAGACTGAACATTTGCTCGAATACGATAGAATTGTGGGTGATGCGTGTACTGGACGATGAGCGACACGCTCAATCCGCCAGTAGGATACAACCAGACTTTCGCAACCTGCGGTTGTAGCAACGGATCATCTCCTTGAGAAGGAGGCCCTTCGTCAGGAATCGGAGAAATGATCCTGAGTTGATGGGTTGAGCGGACACGAGTCTCCCCGACAGGCGTTTCAAACGGGTATAAGTCGTTGAGGTGGATATCCCCGCTCTTCAGCGCACCCGCGACGAAACCATCGCTGAGACTGCCCGCAATACTGATAAACGGATCCGCGACGAGAGACAACTGCTGCTGTTCTGTAGACCAAAGGAGCTGGAGAGCCCTGGTATCCCATAGTTTGATGCGCCCATCAGCGCCGGCAGACAAAAGCGAGTTGGAACTCGCATCAGGGACCAGTTGTTGCACGGCACCCTCATGCTGATCGCCAAGGGCGCACCGGATAAATTTGGATTCGGCACGGGGATCCATTACTCGGTTCGCGAGGGTGAGGGCAATTTCGCCATTGCGCTTTCCCCAAAACACATGGGCAGCATCACCACCGGAGGTCATGATACATGCAGAGACATTAGGCGTAAATTCGACATTGGGATTGCCGATGCCCAGACCGGTACCAGACGCATCGATGTATCCTTTCAACACCCTTCCATTGAGCGGGATCGACCGCGCAACGGTGCCGTACTCCATGGAGGACGTTAAGAGGCCATTCTCGGACATGAGATGGACGCCGTCGATCGACGAGTCCTGGGGGGCATGCGTGACGGTCGGGTTGCGAGAACGCTCCCAGCGTCTGAGAAGCGAGCTAAGTTACACAGGCGGATTGGGGTAAGAGTAACGCACCGTCTGGTGGCATAACGGAAAATAAATTCTTTGCGCCAGGTATGTTCTGTGCGCTTGAGGAGCAAGATACGCTCGTTCTCGAGCTGATGTTCGGGGCCGATACCGAGGAATTGGTTAAGGAAGGCACGAAGCCAGGTACTGTCATCGTCTACGTGTTCGCAGAGATATCGGCATGTGCGGGCAAGAGCAAAGAGGTCGGGCGGGGGGAGGTAAGAGGTGATGTGGGTAAGGGATTCTTGTGGAATTCGGAGGAGGGATCCATGTTGGTTAAAATTGTATGGTGTGATATAGGAAGTCTTGTGCTGGATACTGAATACTTTCCGACGGTTTTCTATGAGTCGCGTTGGCATAAAATATCAAGAAAGTTGGCAAAGTCGGTTGTAATCGCAGACAAGCGTCGCCTGCGAGTGAGCGGAGGAAGACAAAGAATCAGATCGACCGAGTCAACTGCATATAGCTCGGGTGTCAACAAAAACAAATAGCGATCGGGGGGGAAAATTATAGGTCCTGCCAGGACTCGAACCTGGGTTTTGGGAAGATATCTATCAGAATCCCAAGTGATAACCGCTACACTACAAGACCGTATTAGACTAGCCGGTAAATTTATACTATACAGGTGAAGTCACGATTAGTCCAAATCATTGCGTCGATTCTGAATCGGGTGGTTCAGGGGTTTGGGGCTTGTCCACCTCTTGACCTCGCCAACGCCCATGCTGCTTTTACTTCAATGAACTCTGGCACAAAACTATCGCCTATTGGACGATGGACCCCGACGGACGACCAATGTAATGACAGATCACCCGTGAGTGTTGCCAACTTGTCGTCGACGCCTATCCCAGATTCACTCTTGTTGTGCGCTCGCAGGGGCCTGTATCACTTTCTCGGCCGATACAGTGTCATACGCGGGGATATTGCACAGTTCTTAAAGGGTACATCTAGTCCAAATCCCACTCCCAGCGGTGAGCATATTGCCTGATTGTTGGATTCGACGCGCTAGCGGATTCGCACAATACATAGACTCGACCTAGCCTCCATCTCCGGATATAAGTTCCTGCTATCACCCGGCGCGGTAACAGAGGTAAAAAAAAACCAGGAGTGTTGACATCCTTTCACCGTGTTAATCCGAATGACACGCGGGAACTGGTCAGGCTCTGTCAGCTTTCACGACAATCGATTTCCGGTAGTCGATCACTGGATTTTTATCTCGACGACAATATCGCAATTACGTTGACCTCACACGGTCGTCGAGGTAAATATAACCAGTCTCATCCTATTGGCTAATTGCGGAACACGGATCGTGCTTCTACTGAACGCAACCTGGCTGGGCTCGGAGTGCGGGATATCATTACGGGTAGCCGACAAAGCACCGTTAGCTCGAACGGGCGCACCGCCGTGTTCCCCAAGCAGCCTCGCAGGATGGCATGATTTTCCAGGGTGGCCACCGGGTGCCGTTTCCAAGCGCACTGGCCTGTCTAGCTTAGAAGCCTCGGGTCACCCAACTATGGAATCGCTTCTTCGAAGCTCGGAGCTTCTGGCGACCAAGTGTGTTCACACACACACGGTATGCCGTCGGATACTTCCGCGAGACGCTGCTTCAAGATGGAATCCCCCCAAGGATATGTTTGGTTGCATCACCCACCTTCCCTCATGCTGCGCATTTGGTGCACCTGTTACTCCGTTTGGTGCGTGTACCCTCCGTCAGCTTATACGCCGCTGACTCAGCCAAGGCAACCTCGACTAAACGGCGGAGCCAGCTTACTCCACAGGGCCGTTTATGGGAACCATACCATAACTCATCGGCGGACAATGTGGACACATTACGGTGACACGAATGTCCATCAGATAGGGATCCTTTATGTGTTAACGTCATTGTTGTTTCACTGCCTCTGTAGGGCGGCCGCTATCCGGATCTTTGTTTGCACTTACTGATCTTGCAATGACCACTCAGGATATATCTCGACTGTTGATATTGGGTAGCGGATGCCCAGTCTCAGCTGGCCAGTAAAAATCCGAGGATCTGGAGTTGCCCTTCGGCAAGATCTCTACCATCGGTCCATGCGCCATGTGGCACTACTTCCAGCTAGTCTTCTGCAGACTATCAATCGAGGATAGTCGGACGTGAGACTCCTGCATTTATCATCCGAGAAACCAAAATCCGAGGATCTGGAGTGCCGGCTGATCGGCGCGACCCTCATCATTAACCTATGCGACCTCTCAGCGAACGTCCTCGAAACAGTGACTCCCAGATTGCCAGCTTCGTGGTCCGCAGCCATCCTCCTCGGTTCCACATCGAGCATCAAGTTCCTACGCCATGTAATCGACGAGTTTTATTGGCAACCGAACGCGTATGTTCTCGACAGTTTTCCCATTCCTGTAAACTCATTAAGATGCCGAAATTAATTTAAACCACCCAACCAACCTCGCCGCGGGCTGCAGTCAGCTATCTGCGCATTGGGCTCGGATAAATTATCAGGAGTGACGCGCACGCTTGCTCCACCTTCGTGGCTGACGAGTGAACATCTGTGCATCGTTGCCTCCTTTGGGTTCCGGTGTGGTCGGTCCTGCATTTATTTTCTACCACCAAGGCACAGTGCCTGGAAAATTGCATGCATACCACATTTTTTTGCGGTGGGATGTTTGGGTCCTGATGTTTAGTTTGGTTCAGGGGGCCTTTTGGGATGGATAAAAGGCAGATCCCAGCACGCTAGTCCACCCAACTTCTCGCTCTCAATGGCGTCCTGGCTCATACCTTGGTTCATCCTCTTGTCCCTGTCTTGGCTAGGCAGGAACGTCCAAGTTGCATCATTCGCGACCAATGCTCCCACTCCCCCTCAAACCGTTGCTGTTAACCTCACACTTGCCAATAGTTGCATAGCCCCCGATGGATATCCGAGAGTGTAAGCCAGGTTGATTCAGGAACCCAAAGGTATCTTGACAATTTTCAGTGCCGTCCTCGCTGGGAAGCAGGGTGAGGAGCTCTCCCTCCCGGGTCCGGTCATCTCCGGCAACAAGGTATATTCCCCATTCACCCGCGGAAATCAGTCATGGTGAAACTATTTTGAAGGGCGATAGATTCCTAATCAATGTCGACAACCAATTGACGGATACGACCATGTTTACTGGAGCAACGATTGTTAGTACCCCTGGATGCTTTCGACATCCTTCCTAATCCTCACGTTACATCATTCATAGCACTGGCACGGGATCTTCCAGCACCATTCCAGCCAGATGGATGGTACTGCTTATGTCACTCAATGTCCGATTTCCCCTGGAGAATCATTCTTGTACAACTTCACGGGCGACACACAAGTTGGCACATTTTGGTATCACTCACATTATGCTGTTCAATACTGTGATGGTCTCCGTGGTCCTCTCATTATACGTGATCCCGGTGATCCCTTCAAGCACCTCTATGACTTCGATGACGGTTCGTGGTTTAGTTCTCTATTCGGGTTGAGGATGTGAGCTTACCCACGATAGATTCCACGGTCATCACCTTGATGGACTGGTCAGCACTCATATCTAAAACTTGGTGTTCGCACTAATCGCTTGTCACACAGGTACCATGTCCCTTCCCCTGAGATACCTCGACAAATCTGGCCCGATTCGGTCCTCATTAATGGGACTGGATGTTATGATGGCATGGAGGGGTCTTGCCCACCCCCTGCCACTTACACGGTCCAGGCAAGCAAGGGATACCGTTTCCGTCTTTTGAACATGTCCTGCAAACAGTTCTACAACTTTACGATCGACAATCATACCATGACGGTCATAGAGGTGGACGGAAACTACGTCGAGCCTTACACCGTCGACTCCATCCAGATCTATGCGTCGCAGCGCTACTCCTTCATCCTCAGCGCCAACCAGCCGGTCGACAATTACTGGGTCCGCGCGATCCCCGATCCGACAGAACCTATGAATGCGACCACGACCGCTATATTGAGGTACATCGGCGCACCGGACCAACTCCCCCAGACTGTCAACGTAACGAACAGTTATCTAAACGAATCCCTATTGCGCTCATATATGGAACCTCCGGCCCGCATTCTTGCGCCCGAGCCAGATGTCAAGCTGTTTGTGAATCTGAGCAAAAGCAATGAAACGTTCAACTACATGATCAATGGTGCTCAGTATATACCGCCTAGCATCCCCACCCTGTTGCAAATCATGGACGGATCACTGAGCTGGAACATTGATCCCGCTCAGTCCACTTACCTGCTTCCAAGGAACAAGTTGATCGAGGTGACTTTTAACGTCGGCAATGCGGATGGTGGCCCTGTGAGTGCACCGAGTATTGTATACAATTGCATTTTTCTGACTTCCCTCCGTGGCTAGCACATATTCCACCTGCACGGCGTAAGCGGATCATTCTACTGTATACTTCCCTCCTTGATTGAAAACTGCAATAGCACCGTTTCGCGGTAATCAAGAGTGCTGACGGCGGATCCTGGAACTTTGACAGGCCTGTTTTCAGAGACAGCGTCAGCACAGGGCCCGACGGCAATAATGATGGCGTGACGATCAGGTTCATCACCGACAATCCTGGACCTTGGATACTTCATTGGTGCGTGCACTAGTTCTCGTTCCGGATCGTAGAAGACGTTTTACCATGACTTTTCCAGCCATATCGAATTTCATTTGTATACGTAGGTCCTTTGTGTTGCGAGTTGGTATTCTTGCTGATGATCTCCGTTCTCGCTGACAGGGGCATGGCAATCGTGTTTGTCGAGGACTATGCGAACCTTATTGCCGGTCAGTCCGTCAACAGTGAGTCGCTTCTTATGTCGAATGAGGGAGTGGGCGCTCACATCGACGGTCCCACCTGATAGACGCCTCACGGGCCCTCTGCCCATACGAGAACCCGACTGAGACGTGGGCCCTGCCTCCACCAAACCAGACTGCGGGACCGTACAGGCCCGCGACGACGGCGTTCTGCTCGCCTACTCCGTTCGCGAAGAGAGGTGTTTGAAATCCCGGTCTCTCCGGCTGTTAAATGTCCCTTTCTTTTCGTTAGATGGGAGGGCGGACAATTTCGTTTTTTTACTTAAATTGCAGTAGAGTTGTTTAGATGTGCCTCTTCTGTATCGTGTCTCTGTTGCTTCTTGAACCATTCCGCCTTTCAGCGTGTGCCCGATTGTGCATAGCCGTGCTCAAAGCTGAAATGGCGCGGTAAACAAACGGGAGGCGGGTTACATGAAATGGGTCTCCTATACCAATACTGAAAACGGGATGAAACGGAGGTGGGACCGAAGGCTTATGGCTCGTGTCTTGGTGTGCGTAGCGAAGAAGGGTGCCTACTCTTTACATATTGGCCCAGGTCTCGTGGATCGTCCAACGTGAAGTATCGATAATAATTTGAGCGTTCGGTTCAGATCTGGCGGTCGCCCTCGAGCGGGACAAAAACGATGGCACAATGAACATATCCCGATCCCCAGCCTGCACATCATCCAGACACAGAACCAACCCGAACCCGCGGAATATGATACGTCCGTCATTGAAGCAGGGCGTCAAAACACTTTGCACTAGGCAACCCTCAAACCTAGCGTGACAGCTGCTCGCCGGGACCCGAGGAGGGTTTGATGTCAATTCCTCCTGTGTGCACATGATCCAGATGGATAATGAATTAATGTGGCCCGGCTGCCGACTCAAATGCGAGGTACAATATTTCTATAATGAGCCAAGAAGCTACTGGCAAATATTGTCGGACATGGACAGTGGTATCAGCGGCAGTAATGAAGGACGATGCACATCGGGCGGGGGCCTGTTCTACCCACTCAGCGATTGGAAGAACTGGGTAAATGACCGTGCAGGGTAGTCCAAGGGGACGCCAATGTTGGACCGACGGTTGTGCAACTACCATGCCATTTGTTGAAGGAATTGGGCATGGCCCATTGCTTGTATGCTGGAAAATTGTACTCGTTCGTGGTATTATTTTTTCTTTTTACAGTAATCACCGGAGCTAGCGGAATACAATATGACGGTCATGTACACAACACAGCCTTCAAAGCTTCACAGTCACTTTGTTATGCGTGACTCTACTGCCTAGTGGCACCCCAAGGCACGTGCTCTGTCAGCTTTTGCGGCGATCGATTTCCGAGGATCTATCTCCGTCCTCTAAACCTGACAGCGATTGCGCAATTACGTTGACCCCACACGACCAAGGCTTGAGGCAAATGTTATTGGGCACGCTCTGTTGGCTACATAGACATGGGCTACGCCAAGTAAAGTAACTTGGCCGGGCGGGTCTATCAGTGGCTTGAATAGCCACACTGGTGGATTTCCTATTGGAAACAGCCTCATGGATGTGACTAGATTCTTCAGACAATGGCGTTACAGATCGGACACGACTGCAAGCGTATTGGTTCATTCTGGTTTCGAATCATCCAGCCATGGAACCTCTCGAACCAAGAATGTTCTCGGACGCGGTACCGCGTAGCTTACTACTATTCCCGATAAACGTTGCTTCAAGGTGTGAAGCCCGTCCAAAGGTACGCCTAGTTCCATTTCATACCTTCCTGGGCTATGCGTTTAGCATCACTCTCTTTTATCCCCTTTCGTCCGCATATACGCCACCGGTCTAGCCGCTGCAACATCTCAGCTGAACATTGGAACTCCCTATCTCTGGGGCTTCTCGCAGGAGCCATAACGTAACTTCTCGGCAGGCTATCCAGGTACTTAAGCTGCGCCTCATCTGGTAGGATCATCACTGCCTTTGTGTGGCGGCCACCCGCCGAATCACTGTTCGCGGTTATTGAAATCTGCAATGACGACTCAGGGTGCTATTGTATGCACTGTTGTTTTTGGGTGGTGGAATGGAGGCCCCGGGCCGCTCTGCATTATTTTCCAAACAATTAAACTCGAGGCTTAGGGATGCTGTTTTTTTGGCACGAGCTTCGTCATCGACCCATGCGACCTCCCAATTCGCTAGCTGTTTCTTCCATATGCCATCTCTCTCGGTCCAACATTGATAAGCGGATAGTATGTTGCACATGGTCCTCATTCCTGCAACCCAATCCATCAAGTCACCGAAACCGATATGAAGCCGCCCAGCCAGTTTCTATAGTGGGTCCGGATCAGCTTTCCTGCGCGCTCCTGAGCTCGGATAAATTTTAAGGAGTGAAGTATGTCACATATCATATACTTCCTGCAGCTTCGTGATCTCTGCATTTAGCATGATCTGTCCTCCCAGCGTCAGTGTAGTGTTTGGGGATTGCATACATTTTTTTCTTCCCTGCGATGGGATATAAGGCGGTCCCACCCCACTAGTTCACCCAACCTCTCTCTCTCTCGATGGGATTTTGGCTTATACCTTGGTCCATCCTCTTGTCCGTATCTTTGCTCGGCAGGGACACCCAAGTCACATCACTCACAACCAGCGTTTCCACTGCCCGCCATGC
Source organism: Sutorius aff. eximius (assembly GCA_038088915.1). NCBI lineage: Eukaryota > Fungi > Basidiomycota > Agaricomycetes > Boletales > Boletaceae > Sutorius > Sutorius aff. eximius. The sequence continues at coordinate 21,316 of JBBPJV010000180.1, forward strand.
TGTGGCCGTCAACCTCACAATCGCCAATCGTTGCGTGGCTCCGGATGGCTTTCCAAGAGTGTAGGTAACATTGATTTAAGAAATGAAGGTGTCTTGATGATTTACAGTGCCGTCCTCGCCGGGAAGCAGGGTGAAGAGCTCTCCCTCCCAGGTCCGATCATCTCCGGCAGCAAGGTATATTCCCCATTCACCCGCGGAAATCAGTGATGGTGAAACTATTTTGAAGGGCGATAGATTCCTAATTAATGTCAACAATGAATTGACTGATACGAGCATGTTCACCGGAACAACGGTCGTCAGTAGTCCCGAATACTTTCAGCTTCCCCACCCGATGCTGATGGGGAACTTCTCATATCCATAGCACTGGCACGGCATCTTCCAGCACCATTCCAACCAGATGGATGGTGCTGCTTATGTTACTCAATGTCCGATTTCCCCCGGAGAATCATTCTTGTACAACTTCACGGGCGACACACAAGTTGGCACATTTTGGTATCACTCACATTATGCTGTTCAATACTGTGATGGTCTCCGTGGTCCTCTCATTATACGTGATCCCGATGATCCCTTCAGGCACCTGTATGACCTCGATGATGGTTTGTGTATTACCTATTTGATTAGGTTGACAATCTGAACCTGCCTGCGATAGATTCCACGGTTATCACCTTAATGGACTGGTAAGCGCTCATATCTAAAACTCAGTTTTCGCTAACCGTCATGAAGGTACCATTTCCCTTCACCTGATATACCCCGACAAATCTGGCCCGATTCGGTCCTCATCAATGGGACTGGATGTTATGATGGCATGGAGGGGTCCTGTCCACCCCCTGCCACTTATGCAGTCGAGGCAAATAAACGATACCGTTTCCGCCTTTTGAACATGTCCTGTCAACAATTTTACAACTTCACGATCGACAATCATACCATGACAGTTATAGAGGTGGACGGAAACTACGTCGAACCCTACACTGTTGATTCCATCCAGATCTATGCATCCCAGCGCTACTCTTTCATCCTCAACGCCAACCAACCGGTCGACAATTACTGGGTCCGCGCAATCCCTGATCCGACAGAACCTATGAATGCGACTACGGCAGCCATATTGAAGTACTTCGGCGCACCGGATGCGGACCCCAAAACTGTCAACGTCGCGAACAATTACCTGAATCAAACACTTCTGCGTTCATACGCGAAGACTCCACCCCGCATTCTTGAACCAGAGCCAGACGTTAAACTGAACGTGGTGTTGAGCAAGGATAATCAAACGTTCAATTACATGATCAATGACGCCCAGTATATCCCACCTAGCATTCCCACTCTGTTGCAAATCATGGATGGAGCACTGAGCCAGAATATTGATCCCACGAAGTCCACTTATCTGCTTCCGAGGAACAAGTTGATCGAGGTGACTTTCGATGTCGGTAGTGCGGTTGGTGGTCCTGTAAGCGCACTCGTGTGGTGTCCTGGCAGTCTGTTCTGACTTCCCTCGGTGATTAGCATATATTCCACCTGCATGGCGTAAGCGAACCGTTCTGCTATAAATTTCTCTCGTCGATTGATACTTGTGGCAGCACCGTTTCGCAGTGATCAAGAGCGCTGATGGTCAATACCGGAATTTCGACAGGCCCGTCTTTAGAGACAGCGTCAGCACAGGATTCGACGGTAATAATGACAACGTGACGATCAGGTTTATCACCGACAATCCTGGGCCTTGGTTCCTTCATTGGTGTGTGCACCACTTCTTGTTCCCGATCGTTGAAAAGTCTTAATGTGACGTCTTAGTCACATCGAATGGCATCTCTATGTGTCAGTCCCGCCCGTATTGCGAGTCGGTGTCACTCCTAACGACCCCCGTTCTGACTGACAGGGGAATGGCGATCGTCTTTGTCGAAGACTATGCAGACATTATGGCAGATCAGCCAGTCAGCAGTGAGTCCGCCCTGATTTCGAATGTGAGTCATGGACGCTCACTATGACGGTCATGCTCGGTAGATGCCTCACGGGCCCTCTGCCCATACGAAAATCCATCCGAAACGTGGACCCTCCCTCCTCCGAGGCAGACTGCGGGACCATACAATCCCTCGACGACGACGTTCTGCACGCCGACCCCGTTCGCGAAGAGGGGTGTCTGAAATCGTAATTGCTTTGTTGGGTACACTGCCTTTGTTCGGTAATGGGGAAACGGTCGGTTTTGGTCTTTGGCTTGGGGTGGGGTTGTATAGATATGTCGTTCAACTCCGTCTGGCATGTACATCTCTTAATTTTACCGCTGTTCTACACTTGTCAGCGCGTGATGGTTGTTGCGCCACCTGAGATGGACGACTCTGGCCGAAAGCCCTTGATTCAATGATTGATGATTCGAGACCACGTTCTGACGAGAAGGGCGGGACTCGGTCGACCGTTCCCCTTGACAGTTTATACCGGAAGTGATATGTATTATCAAAGCTCTTGTGATAGATGCTCCACATGATGTATGCTACATGTAACAAGAAACTGTAGTTGGGGATACAGATTTGCACAATTGTGTGACTTGCCTCGTCTGGGTAGTAAGTACGATGGTCATTGGCTAATGCTCTCGTAGATGTTGATGGATGTAAATTGAAAGTATGCATCCCCGAAGGCTGTTGGGTTATCTGCAAAAAGTTGAAATTACGAACTGAGCAACCGAAGCATGGAACGAGTCTTGCGACTTACTGTTCACGTAGTCTGGTAGGATGGGAAAAACCGGGACTTTTAGTTTGTTGGGGTTAGAACGGAGAAGCGACCTACCGACGCAATTTGAGGGGCACCCAGAAGCGGCATAAAGGAGCCAGTTACCAGCCCAATCACCGCCTCCATGCAAGGTACAATATGAGTCCTTTTAATCCACTATTCACGAATGATGCGCTCACAAAAAGTCAGATTGATGATGATATGGTGGGCACCGAGGTGAGTTGCAAAGTCACAATACGTGTTGGGAAAGTATGCGACAGGTTTACCCTGCAAATAGTTCAGAAAATGCCCAGAAGATCTGAAGGGGCTTATTCACCCAGTTTCCTGTGTCGACAACAGACGCACCGCTTGTCGCATCGACAGGTGCTGATGGATCACCGCGTTCCCAGAACCAGATGCTGATGTAGCCGTCTGTGCGCTCTATCGCATACCTGAGATATTCTTCCGAGACGGTTTGTTAACTCACAGGATCAGAGGACTTACCATCCGCCACCAATCCTGTTAAAATTGCGACCATAGCTATTCCAGTCCTCGCTAAATCTCACCCCACATCCCAGATTAAAATTGACTGCGGATAGTAAGTCGCGATCTAAACGAGGGGCCCGAGTACTTACCGGTAGCGTCGCAGTTTGTGAAAATAGTCGTCCTGCACAATTATTGAGTGGAGATGGTCGTAACATGCACGCCTCCATCTTACCCCAGTCGTCTAACATCCAGAGCAGGGATGAAACAGCCTGGGATAAGTACCGTCAACTACGATTTTGGTGGTCGAGAATAATTCTACTGACCAGGACTGGTGTGGAGTGTCGACTGATTCGGTTCCAGATCATTTACACCCTCGACAATGTCAATTTCCCCCTAAAAACTTTGTTAGCACCAGAAACTCTCCAAGGTGAGCGAGACGTACGCCCTGTGGCCAATTAGACTCGCTTGTCTCCCAGACGGCCTACATCTGAATGTCAGTTCCACGTGAGTACCAGCACACGAAAGCAAGGCTTACGGGCCACGTGCTTGACTCGGGTGTCAATTTGAAGGACAAAAGACGGATCTAGATTGTGCTAGAACGAAGCTTACCCGCATCCTTGGGGCATGTGCAGCATGTCAAACCTAAAGCAGACGCGAGTCACCAAGCAACGCCGAGTCCAAAACGTATAGCCACACATACACTGCGACGTGAGTGGTATATTGGTTTTTGGAACGGATCCGAACCGAATTCCGCCCTGGACCGCTTGGTGAGAGGATGGTAGTGTCGTCTGCACGCAGGATGAACGCGTTACTTGCAGCATACGTCAGGTTCAACATCCGGGCAGTTGTTTCGTCGACATAGTTTCTGGGTAGGGTCCATGAGGAATGGATCCTGAAGAAATATGATACGGCTTACACACGGCCGTTTGTGGGATCGGGAGTGGCTTCGAAGTTGAAAGAGCTGTAAAAGGCTTCGCCGACAATACTGTCACTGAGATTGTACCTTGCGCCCGCCAACACAGACCCGGCAAGAGAGGCAAGAAGCAGTCCCCAGCTTGAGGTCAAGGAGTTCACCATGAGGAGGTGCGACGCTGAGTTTCATCATGGTATCCATGCGTTGTGTTTGTACCTCATTTCGGTGCATCCGTTTTACCACGATAAGAACACACCGCGGTGACTTCAGGTGAGGTGTACCATAGTGGGTTAGCCAAGTTCTTATCTGGAGTCTGGACCTCTCCGCACCTCTCACTCCTGAGCGCTGATAGTAATGAGCCATCAAGTAATCCTTACGACAGAGAAAGGAGGGACGATCGCGCCAGCACAGCCACAAAAGAGAGTTCATCCATTTAGGGATATTCACTGATTTGGTCAGTCCTAACCCGATGTTGCACTGACAATTCTAGACCCAATACCGCGTGCCACCCTCACCGTTAGGTCCCGAAAGGAATCCAGTCGGTTGCCGGCTTCACGCGTGGAACAGACTGGGGTTGCTGCGCAATGAATGCTAGGTTGAGCCTCATTTCAGAACGAGGGAGTGAGTACGAGCCAAGACCAACCGGAAGACATGGCGGAATCGGACACAACGAGAGGATTGCCGTACTACCCATACAACCCATGCCCATACGTTCCTGCTAAATAAAACCCAAGCCTCAGATAAATCCCAAAACCAGCATACAGCTTGCCCATTGGCGTCACTTGGTCGCTCGCCTAAGCCGTTCGCACGTGCGTGGGTGAAGGCGTGTTTTGGGAGATTCGGAACGAGAAACTTCTCCTACCATATCACCCGCCCATTTCATCTGTAGCGTAAGAATCTGACTGCAGATGAGAAACTTGCATGAAATGCTTTGAGGTCCAAAACAATACTTACAGTGACAAACCCGTTAGTGGAGATGCTGGCTGAATTCGGGAGTGACGGTAAGATTGGACTAGACCCCTGGAGCTTGAATGGCCCATGATGCATTTGGTTGACCGGTCGCCTTTAACCATTCAATTCTATTTGGACTACTTCTTGCATAGGTACACCGAAGCCAATTGTGTATAGTCTGACCGCCCACTTCCAAGAAGTCAACATAAAGAAAGAGGTACTAGGAGCGTGTACGCAGTTAGAAATTCGGCTTGGCTCACCATATTTGAACTAATGGGATTATAGATTGTCTATCTAGATTCTCGGAACCCGGAAGCGTTAGGTATGTGTCACGAAATATTTAAATGGTTTCCTAACCCAAGGGGTGTAAATTCATATATGTTCTTCAATTGCGCCAGCTCTTTGTTGGCTTGTCGGAAATTTCTGAAACTACATCGACATGGCCATCTCACCATGAGTACGGGAGTTTTCAACGGCGATGATTGTGTATAACACAATTTCCGAAGTGCGTGGTAAGCAGGGTAAGGACCGATGCAAGTCATCGCAACCGTTAGCTCAGCATGCCAGAGAGCCGAGTAGACACGTCGCTTTCGTGTATGGACTGTGATCCAAGAGCGAGCACCGGCGGATAATGCAGAGTTACTCTGCTGTCGCTGGTCTTGAGGCGTTGAAAGGACCGATCGGTTTTACTCTTTGGGGCATCGACGAGAGGATGGTGGCCGTGACTGTCGTTGGAGACGCCCTTAGTCCAAGTATCATCTTGACGGTGGCGATGAGGCGTCCTACAAATGGGGGGACCCTATAGTTTTGTTGAAGCTAACTGCTCCGTGCTGACAGCCAGAGAGCTAGTAGCGAACTCTTTGGATGGCTTGCTCGAGATGCGTGACTCGGCCGTCTGATAAAATGAGCATCAACGAAGCACGATGGACATCATCATGTTTATAACACACGCACCTGAATCAATGTCCTTTTCATGGACTCCGCGATACAATGATTTCGCCAAGGTCATCTACTTCCCGTGCGCAGTTGGAGAGCCGGTTACGGTGATGCGCATGGGTTGCTTGAGACGGACGGTTTTGTGATCCGGCTCGCTTCAGTAACGCCATATTGCTAAGTGCCCTGTTGGTTGGTTTTCTCGAGATGACGGACCAACCTCGGTCTAACCTGCTATCCGAAGAAGGGCCTCGCGTGTCAAAATAAGGGAGCTTTGTGCTTGGTTGTGGCATACTCGACAAGTTCCTTGGGTGAGAGGCGTGAACAAAAAGTTTCTCAATTGAGCAGTACGCTGATCCTTCGTGCCCGTATACGATCACACGGGCCTCCTTATCGCCCAGCGACTCTCAGTGCATGCGCGGTCCACTTCCTGTGTACTACATATCAACTGACCTTCCATCCCGTTCTCTCATCCAGACTGCCTCATGAATCACACCCGCACCAACCACCTCAGGAGACGCTTCTCTGATGTCCTGTACGGTAAGGTCGCTCTGGATCCTCGTAACTTTCGCCTTTTCCTCGAAGCCACTTGCGTCCAGGAAGACATCGCAAAGTGTGTGGATAAAATTATTTCGACCCCCCATGGATTACCCTCTATCCAAAATGCTATGCGTTTCGACCTTTCTCCCCAGTTCCTCAATGGTCTTGCTACCAGCACTCTCGAGTACTTGCTAGGCGCCGCACATCTTGGTGGAGGTGTGCTGGATCACATTCTTATCTCCATTGTAGAGCCTCCTATCTTTTGGTTGGCATATGCTCAGGAGTTCGAGACGGGGGCGTTAACAGAAAAAGCTCAGCTCGTCTTTGCCAAACTTCTAGATCGGTTGATCGCTGTCAAGGGCAAAGATGCGTCCCCATATAGAGAACTGGCCTCAAAGCCTTCCATAATCAACAAGTTACTTGAATCCTCTGAGCAAGAGGTGCGAGAGATCGGCCATCGCATCAATCACGTTCTCGCTACTTTTGCTTCCGGCGGTGCTCCTAGTGATTATGGACCAGGGGGCCGACATGACAACGACTTTCCAAATTTCCGTGATATCTCCATCCTCCCCACAGCGGACGAGATTCTCTGCAGTCAGCCCCCGTTTATCAGACCCGCATCCGCTCTGGACGATCTGGGGGGATCCGTCACTCCCGTCGCAGATTATATAGACAATACTTTTCGCATGCTCAGGGAAGACATGATTTATGACATGCGAGAAGAGCTCCAAATCGCCCTGAAAAAGAAACCCGGCCGGCATCGTGGTCTCCACATTAACGGACTCTCTATGGTCGATGTGTACACTGGCTCGCAGGATAAAGACGCCCGTTGGGGAATCATCCTTCAATGTTACCATGACTTTCCACAGTTTCGTGGGTTAAAGAAGCTCAGCGATAGGAAAAAGTTTCTTGTGGACGATCCCGCTGGATTCAAGATTCTCAGGAACCAGTCGCTCGCTTGTCTTATCGCAGATGAAGATATCACTTCCTTTGCTACTGTTCACCGCGTGGATGATCTGCTCGCCCAGAACCCCCCCAAAATCGTCCTCCAGCCAGAAGGTGAAGCTAGCACGTCCAAGACCCTCCTTCGCTTACGTACTGCCAAACGCATACAACTGCTTCAGATCGATACTGCCTTATTCGCGTACGAACCCATCCTTAAGGCACTGAAGTACATCCCGCTTGTCCCGCTATCGGATGAGCTGTTGTTCTGGCGCGATGGGAAAACACTTCAAATGCCCTCCGTGAAAATCGATGAGATTGTATCGCCGCTCTCTCGGGACCCTTCCACAGACCTACAGACAATTCTCGCGACGTCTGAATCGGTCCACCTCGATAAGTCACAAGCAGACTCCCTCCTTGCTGGTCTGTGTCAGCGCGTAGCGTTGATCCAAGGGCCACCAGGTACTTGTTTACTTTGCGGTCATTCAATCGGAGCTGTATTCTTATCGACACTGCACATCAGGCACAGGAAAATCTTTCATTGGCGCTCTTCTCGCTAAAGCGATCCATGATCACACATCCCAAACAATTCTCGTCGTATGTTACACCAATCACGCCCTTGACCAATTCCTCAATGATCTCATTGGGATCGGTATTGATTCTGACTCCATTGTTCGTATTGGCGGACGCGCGAGTGCTGCTACACAACACCTTTCGTTACAGTCCCAGAAACGCACCAATCACCGACGCTCCCGCGCAGAGTGGGCCCTCATCGAACAAGCAAAGTCCAGATCTGGCTTTCTGGCCGAACGTTTACAGTGTTCTTTCCAAGCGTTTATGAAAACAACCAAATCCATTTCGCTTGATAAGATACTCACTCACATCGAATTTGAAGACACCGAGTTTTGGGACGCGTTCCAGGTCCCATCCGGACCTGATGGATCTCGGACCGCAGGGAAGAAGGGAAAGCCATTACAGGAAGATTACCTCTTATTGCAGTGGTCGAACGGACGGAATGCCGGTAGATTCAAGAATCACCCCAAAGTGCGCGATGCGGCATTTATCTGGAATATGAACCCGTCCGAGCGTCAATCGCGCCTCACCAAGTGGAAAGAGGAAATCATGGAGGGTCTCATTGCGGATATGCGTAACGTTGGCAGGGACTACAATGACACTCAAGATGAGCTGTCTCGTAGGTTCGGAGAGTCGACTACAACGCTGTTAAAAGGAAAGCGGATCATTGGGTGTACGTCTACTGGGGCCGCCAAATATACAGAGGATCTTTCCGCGGTTAGCCCAGATGTACTGCTCGTCGAAGAAGCTGGTGAGATTCTGGAGAGTCATATTCTGACGGCATTGGGCAAAGGGATGGAACACATGATTCTCATTGGCGACCACAAGTACGTACTAATTTCGAGCAGCGTATCGTTATACTCATACCTATCGCAGGCAACTTCGTCCAAAGGTCAATAGCTATCAACTGACTGTCGAGAAAGGGGAAGGGTTCGACCTTAATAGATCGCTCTTTGAACGCCTCATATTGAAGGGATTCCCCCATCAAACCCTGACGACGCAACATCGTATGAGGCCGGAGATCTCCGCCTTCATCCGGGAGCTGACCTATCCGGAGCTGACCGACCACCCGAGTACACTGGATAGGCCCGATATCCGTGGTGTTCAATCCAACATCATCTTTGTCAATCACGTTCATCCAGAGGATGAGGAAACGCGGATCTCGGACCGCAGGGACGTTGGGTTCACGTCTTCGAAGCAGAACTCGTACGAGGCCGAGATTGTCCTCAAGATCGTGCGCTATCTCAAACAACAAGGGTATGAGAACTCGGATATGGTCATCCTGACCCCATATTTGGGCCAGTTGTTCAAGCTTCGTAATGCGCTGAAGCATGAGGGCAATTCCATTCTAAATGATTTGGATGCCAACGACTTGCAGAATGCAGGGCTACTGAATCAAACGGGCCAGGTAACTATCAAGATTGATCAGCCTGGGATACGATTGGCCACCATTGGTAAATTTCCGTGAAGTACAGCGCCTGGCGTGTTTAACAACCTCGATAGATAATTACCAGGGAGAAGAAAGCAATATTGTCATCGCCAGCCTGACTCGGTCCAATCCTGACAATAGCATCGGATTCTTGGATTCCCCCGAGCGCCTCAACGTCCTTCTCTCTCGGGCACGGGATGGATTGATTCTGATTGGAAACTTGCACACGTTCGTCAATTCAAGGAAAGGGAGGGTGCTTTGGACTCAGTTCTACTCGATGTTGAACAAAGGGCGGTATGTCTACAACGGCTTTCCGATCAAGTGCGAGAGACACCCATCAAGAAGTGTGAGCCTCACGCTGCCCGGAGAATTTGACAGTTTATCCCCCGACGGCGGATGCAATGAGCCATGGTAAGTCTCATCAAGTTCTCTATTTCGATGCGTCGTCCTCACTTAGTGTCCCGCTAGCGGGGCGCTTTTAAAATGTCAACTCCACACGTGTCCAAAGAGATGCCACCCATCGCGGTCACCACCTGGCCAGCATGATGACCATTCCTCCATACCGTGTACGTACCAGCTTCAGGACAGGTGCTCCGCTGGCGCCCATATAATATCTTGGAAATGTCATCAAGGACGTCCCGCGGCCTGTTCCGCATGCGACTATATAAACAAGCGCCTCGAGGCGCAAGCTATGTTGGATATGCAGGCTCAAGAGGAACGCGACAGGGCACAGCGCGAGCACGACATAAAGAGGACGGAGCTCCAAGCGAAATTGCAGTACCAGCAGGAGGCGATGAATGATATCCAGACAAAGAAGGACAGAGAGAACGAGATCAGGCGACTCGAGGAGGGGATCGAGACGATGAAACAGAAAATTCGCGACGCCGAGAGAGTGACGAAGCAGGCGGCTGTGGAAGCGAACGCACCTCAGGTCGCTTCCCACGGTGTTGTGCCATCCCATTCCAATGTGGCCACACCACCTCGGCCCACGTTCCCCTCCTATGCAAGAGATAAATGGGAGAACCAGAAGCGCGTTGATGGGGTACAAAACGAGGCCATCGACAAGATCATGGAAATGACCGGACTCGAACAGGTCAAGGAACAGATCTTGCGTATCAAAGGTAGCCTTGACACGATGCGTCGTCAAGACGTGCCCATCAATAGGGAGCGTATCAACCTCGTATTACTCGGGAATCCGGGGACCGGTGTGTGCGCATTTGGCGGGGAAAGAATGGGGTATTGACTCCACTTTTAGGAAAGACCACGGTTGCGAGATTCTATGCACAATTCCTCGAGTCCATCAAAGCTCTTCCAGGGAACGCATTCTTGGAGACGACGGGTTCTAAGCTCTCCTTCGAAGGCGTGCAAGGCGCTCAAAAGCTGATCGACGATGCTCTACAGGCAGGCGGAGGCGCCATCTTCATCGACGAGGCCTACCAACTCGTCAGCGGGCATGATCAGTCTGGAAGACAAGTGTTGGATTTCCTTCTCGCGGAGATGGAGAACCAGGTCGGCACGCTCGTGTTTATCCTTGCCGGATATAGCAAGCAGATGGAAAAGTTCTTTGAGCACAACCCAGGGCTGCCAAGCAGAGTACCCTATCAACTCTCGTTCACGGATTATACCGACAAAGAATTGCTTTCGATGTTAGAGGACCTCATTTACAAACGCTACAATGGTCGGATGAAGGTGGAAGATGGAAGCGATGGGCTGTACGCTCGCATCGCCGTCAGGCGGCTAGGTCGCGGAAGGGGTAGGCCTGGCTTCGGGAACGCTCGTGCATTGCAAAATATGTTCGCCAAAATCCGTGAGCGACAGGCTGAACGGGTCGAGAGAGAGCGTCGGTTAGGAATGCAGGCGGACGACTTCCTCTTGATGAAGGAGGACATGATTGGGCCTGATCCCGCTCAGGTGTTGGTCCAGAGTGCACCCTGGGCGAAACTTCAGGGATTGATTGGTTTGGAGTCTGTCAAAGATTCAGTGCGGAACCTTTTCGCGCTTTTGGAGACGAATTACCAGCGAGAACTGGTGGAGAAGGAGCCGATGCAGGTTTCTCTCCACAGAGTATTCCTTGGCTCGCCAGGGACAGGGAAGACGTCAGTTGCCAAGTTATACGGCCAGATTCTCGCGGACCTTGGGATGTTAAGCAATGGTGAAGGTGAGGCGACGTGTCCGTCCTATGTCGTATCATGGTGTTAAGATTATGTCCTGTCAGTGCTGGTCAAAAATCCTGCAGACTTTGTCGGGGCTCACTTGGGACAATCAGAAAGGAACACAAAGGCAATTCTGGAGAGCGCAAAAGGGAAGGTGCTCGTGGTTGATGAGGTTCGTCATATCATCTGCGCCACCAACTGAGTTCCTTATGATCGTACATTTAGGCATACATGTTGTATAGCAAGAACACGACGGATCCCTACAAGACCTCAATCATCGACACAATGGTCGCTGAGATTCAAAGTATCCCCGGCGAAGATCGGTGTGTCCTTCTGCTGGGATACAAGGAGCAGATGGAAGAGATGTTCCAGGTGAGATGGCCTTCCGGAGTGTTTTGCATCAAACTTGAAGTACCGTTCTCAGAACGTCAACCCTGGGCTTACTCGACGATTTGCGATCGACGATGCCTTCAACTTTGAGGACTTTACGGAACCCCAGCTCATGCGAATCCTGGAATACAAGCTCAAAGACCAGGATTTATCTGCCACGGACCACGCCAAAGAAGTGGCACGCGAGGTGCTCAGTCGGATCAAGCACCGTCCCAACTTTGGTAATGCGGGAGAAGTCGAAAATCTATTGGGGCAGGCCAAGGCTCGGTACCAGAAACGTATGGCATCCGTTCCTGCTTCCCAGAGGATGGATGTCGTCTTCGAGCCCCAGGACATCGATCCCAATTTTGACAGGAGTCGGAATGCGTCAGCGAACCTCGCAGAAATGTTCGCAGACGTTGTGGGCTGTGATGAAGTCATCCGGAAGTTCGACAGTTACCAAAAGATCGCCCGGGCGATGAAAGCTAAGGGTCTTGATATACGTTCACAGATCCCGAGCAATTTTGTCTTCAAGGGACCTCCAGGTAAGTTGTAGCCAGCCATGGACTCTTAGCGTACTTATGCAGAACAGGTACGGGAAAGACGACGACGGCCCGGAAGCTTGGACAAGTTTACTATGACATGGGCTTCCTGGCTTCCAAAGAGGTGGTCGAGTGTTCCGCGACCGACTTGGTCGGACAATACGTCGGACATACGGGACCGAAAACAAAGGGGATATTCGAGAAAGCACTCGGCAAAGTTCTCTTCATTGATGAAGCATATCGGCTGAGTGAAGGCCATTTCGCCAAAGAAGCGATGGACGAGATTGTGGGACTGATGACTCACGAGCGCTTCATGAACAAGCTCGTCATTATTCTGGCTGGCTATGACCACCAGATGAACGAGTTGTTAGCGATCAACCCCGGTCTCTCCAGTCGTTTCTCCGAGGAGATCATCTTCCAGAATATGTCCTCGGAGCAATGTCTGGAGCTCCTTGATAAGGACCTGCGGAAGAATGGGATCGTTGTTCCCGAACTCAGCGACAAAACCTCCACAACCTATGTCGAGATGCAAGACACTATTGCTCGGATGGTCGCGCTCCCATCCTGGGGCAACGGGCGTGATGTCAAGACGCTTGGGAAACGATTGACACAGCAAACCTTTGCTAACATGGCTAATGGCGGCGACGCGGAATCGCTCTCCGTCAGAGAGGCTTTGAGCATCATGAAAGGGATGCTACAGGAACATCAGACAAGGCAAGGTATAGCTCGCACCGGGGTCTGCTCTAGCGCCGAGCCAATGGCAAGCTTGGACAGCCCAGTCCCCCCATCGCCATCCGCACTTACATCGACGTGTCAGACGGGCAAGCGTGCTGCGTCACCGCCGCCACACGAGCCACCACCCAAACGTCGCCATCCGTGTGCACCCTCCGCCTCCGATCGTACTGGGACCCCACCACCGCAGAAACCGCCACTTGAATGTTCCGTCTCCACATCGAGGAGCCAGGCGATCAAGCGCGCTCCGACGGCGCCGTCCCACGAGCCGCCATCCAAACGCCGTCGTCTGCCCACAAAGCCACCGACTGAGGGTCAATCATCAAACCATAGAGTTGCAACACGAGATGCTGGGGTCTCTGACGCTGTCTGGAACCAGCTTCAGGCAGACATCGCTGAGGAGGAAGAGGTAAGGAGGAAAGCCACCGAAGAAGAACGACTTCTCGAACGAGAGGTGGAGAGGAACGAGAAGCAGAAACGGGGCGCGCGGACATGGGCTACAGGACTTAAACGCGCTATCGCCGCCGCCAAGCACGATGTGGAGAGGCAGCAAAAGATTGAACGCCAACTCGAAAGAGCGCGTCGCCGAGAAGCGGAAGTAAGAGCGGCAAGAGAGAGGGCTGCCGTTGCTCTGAAGAAGAAACAGCAAGAAGAAGAGGAAAAGAGGCGAAAGGCGGTCGAGATGCAGAAGAAGCTTTATCAGATGGGACTCTGTCCTGCGGGATACCAGTGGATCAGACAGACGGATGGGTACAGATGTGCAGGGGGTTCACATTTTATCCCGCATGACCAACTTGGTATTTTGTAACATATTACCGTGCGTGGAATTGTGCATAGTTGGGGGCAGAGCCAAGGTAAAGCGCTCTGAATCTGAGTATGTACTTAGCGCTACAAATCGGATCAACCGGCCCGTGTCAACTTGACCTGCCAACGGCTCAACCTCAATCCAGGCCAACTTTGAAAATACTCCCGTGGCAAACCGCTTTGAAGCATAAGTTGACAACGTGGGGTCGTTTGGGGAAACCTTCAACGACTCAGAGTTGCAGAAAGCCTCTGGGCCGCACCACATTGGACATGGCTATTTTGGCGGCTTTCAGGGTGGGACGGTGTTGCCGGTGTTCTGGAGCACAAGTTGCTGAAGTCTCGAAGTTGCTCAGGTGGCGAAGGGGTTCCTCGGAGCCGCAGCCTCCAGGCTGATTCGGGCTTGGCGTCTTCAATTTTCAGAGCGACTCCGGAATCTGCAGCTTCTCTTCATTCGGTATCTTTCAATGCCCTTGGAGTCTCACCTGGCCAATTGGTTCATTGCGCTATGCATTGCACATCGTGCCCAATCCGTGTCTCGCCTTCTTTGAAATCTCAGTCGCTTCCCTTGCCAAAATTTGAATTACCCTTGCAGCACCGCAAGGATTCCGTCTCGCTCGAGTCCTGTCATTCCCTTGAGTACATCATGAGATACGTGACCATTCACAGCTATCCTCACGCTGACGGACACTTTGCAATATCACCGTGACCTCGGACCATCAATAATTTAGGAAACTGTTCTCGCGGTTGGCTGGAATGAGCAACTTTAACAAGTTATGCGGCAGTACCCGGAGAGCATGAACACAAGCCGTCTTTCCCTCGGGTTCCCCACCGCAACGTATACTTCTTTCGCGAGGCTCACATTCGGATCTCTCTTCACTTTGGCTCAACGTCTCCAGTATATCCCTGCGTCAGGCAGCCGTGACCAATGTTATCCGACGTCGAACTAAACCAGCGAATACAACAGCTGCACACTGCCAGGACTCGCTCACTCCGTCGAAACAACGCACGCTGGTCGATCACATGATGCTAGGACTGCTGTCCTGCCGTTTTGAACACACGGTGAACAAAAAATCGAGGCAAAATCGTATGTAAACCCGCCACTACTGTTTCTAAAGGAGAAATATCTTTAAAATGACGCCCCCGAGCAGCGTACCTTGCATGCGATCGTGAGCCGCAGCGGGCGTGAAAGCTCGTCAGGGACAGTGGTTTATGCTGCTAGTAAATTTCCAAAATGCTCTTCACGTTTCGACAGTGAGCCCCTGGTGGCCGACCGACCGACCAGCACGCCTCGGAGAGGGATCGGAAGGGTAATCGCAGTGCCCAGTCGGATGCCTGCATGGCAACACCCTGTTTTGCATCCTTGTTCGGTGTTTCCTCATACCGATCACAGGAGTGTTCTACTGAGCACAAAATTGGGTTCACTGTGGCCAAGCATGTAATGTTTAACAGCAACTGTCTTTTGTCGTCCGATACGTCAAGCCCATGTCAAAGTGTTCAATTGGTCACGTGCACGGTCAAGTAGTATCACCCGAGGTAGCTTCGTCTCCTTTCTGTCTCTAATTGGACCGCGTTATCGGTGTAAAGCATGGTTCAGTTCTCTTCTATGACCCCCGAGTCTTCAGTCACGTTTCCAATGGCCCGGGCCTTCTGTGAACCTATCCGAAGCAAATTTCCGTCATTGCTTCGGTTGATTACCGAATCTTGTGCCTGGGACTTCGCTCGTCAGCGTGTAAGTCGTTGCATTGTGCCCTTCTTTTCCCATGGCTTAAGGAGCAGATACAGTCCGGACGATGAATGTGGGACCCATGGGGACATTACCATCGTTCAGATGTGTGAAGAGGGGACCAGTGGTTCCTATTCCCGAAGAAGTAAAGGTCCGAGTGAGGCAGTGTATCCTCAAGGTAGCTATGTGCATTCCCCAAATTGACGGCAATGAACGTTACATCACCTGTGGGGTTCTGAGGGTTGGAACCTTTCCATAAGTCTCGGATTTGAGCTTGTTGAATCCCTTGTTGCGTTGCAGTGGATCAATAATCCAACGAAGTCACTTCGAGCATGTCAAGGTTCAGGGAGACGCGTTTCGACACGATGTCAATACAGGGGAGGGGGCTCAGCACCCAATATGGTTCCTATTTGATTCATTTCCCAAATCGCATGC
>JBBPJV010000181.1:0-37488 GCA_038088915.1 Sutorius aff. eximius
AATGAGTGGTCCACGTGTTGCGGGTTCATGACGTTGACAGACGCCTGATGGAGGATGGAGCTGTGGAAACGGCCGGGTGTCAAGCTACTCACATGATCCCGTTCAGACTACCCTGTATTCCCAGTCCCTCCAACGAGCCACAGCGGCCAGTGGACCAGCACTCCTGGCCACTAGACGGTCGCATCCCATGCTATTCACTCCTCGGGATGGGCAGAAAGTGCTTGAATTGCCGGCCATCGATCGCATTATGAGAGGCCGTGGTAGTCGGGAATCGGGACATGCGGCAGTTTGAATATGACGGACCGTTTCCAGGTCACCAGTCAAGTGTTTGCATGCCAGTGGCGTCAGGCGTACAGGAGGATTGGGAAGGATCGGTACATGCTGTACTTATGGGTTTATCATTTTATGCGCCTCCAGAGCAGGAAAAGCACGGAACAACTGCAATCCTTTGACTCTGGCATGTGTCAATGTCACGAAAAATATTTACAATGCCCAAGAAATCATGTTTCGACTACAAAAGACAAAAAAATACCTGGCCCTACAAGCGTCATTCATGCTTGTGATCCTGTTGTGAACCATGAAACTCTTCCAGATGGGTCTCGACTTGCTGCCACGTCTGTTGATATGCAAAGGTTTCTTGCATGTTTGCACCCGGTGGCCGCAGAAACATCGCGTCCACCATGGTCATGGATGGTAGGTGTTTGAACAGAAACTCCGCAACTTAAACAGCATCCCATCGTTGTTAGAGCAAGAGATAGAGACTCGGAAGTGGGAGTGTAAAGCGAGGTACGTACCTGTAACACTTTAAGCGCATGGCTGATCTCCACAATAAACGGGGGTAGCGATAGCAGCGCATTGATCACATGCCAACGTCAAGGCTGGGATGGCTCTGTGACAACACGCTCTGCTTGATTTAAACTTACCGACGGCACCAAAACCAAAGGCGGTTGCCTGTTATCAGCCCGCTGGTGTGTACCATGGGGTTGATGAATTCAGTGGATGGTTACGATGTCTGTAAAGTCGAAGGACTGGCCTGAGCCGCTCGCGGGACTTCCACACCACGGTTACGGCAACTAAGTAACTTACCCTTCTGGTTGCAGAACATGAACCGCATCTGTGTACTTGGGGGTTGGCGGACAACCATTCCAATCATCAATACGTCATACTTCAATTTCTCTGAGTGACTGAGTCGATTGAATACTGGGCTCCCGAGCCCTTGTGCTCGGCTTACTCACTCAGCAAGGATTTGAACCAGTTGTTCAATTAATCGACGTGTCGTTCATTGTTTCAAATCACGCGTTCAGATCCATAGGTTAAAAGGAAAAGGCAGGGGAGAGAAAGGAGAAAGACAAGAGAATCGGGGTTGCTTTCCGGTGGTCGTTAACAAGGTCGTAAGAAGTGGGGGCGTGAAGAAGGATAGAAAAGTGAAGAAGAGACCAGCGTTATCCAAGCGGGCGATCGTAGCAATGTGGTGGGTAAAAAAGACAGGGTAGAGTGGGAAAGGGTGGATGGGGTACTAAGTAGAGTGAAATGGTACTTTCCACGGGAGCCAGAGGGTAGATGTGCAGGAAGAGAAGAGAAAAAGTGACGGAGAGCAGCAGGGATCAAGGAAATAGCAATTCTAGAATAGTCGTGCTAACGGGCGATTCGCCGAACCATCCGCCCGCCACAACGTCGCAATCGTAGGGTGATCGGTAAAAACGGCGATGGGAATGCCAAGCAATACGTGAGGCTCGATCGCGTTCCGATGAAATGAAACGAGAGGGGATGATAGCCAATTGTGTTCACTTGCCGCCTTGGGATGCTTGCACGATCAATGCCTTCTCCTTCAATACAGAGGGGTAGCTATTCATGAGATGTGCAAGCGATCGGAGATCGTCCTGGTCTAACAACGTGATGGTTAGTTTGGGCTGGGATAACAATGGTCAACAATCCGTCCAACTATAGATGAGGCAGAGTGACTTACCGCGCCCTTGATGCCATATGACTTGATAGCTCGGAATCTGATTCGAGGTGATCACCCTGATTAGCAACCACAGAGCGGGGGAACAAAAGTACACACAGTTTGTCACCGAGTTGCTGTTTTTGGGCTTGTATCGGCTTGTCGAGGAGTCCGTCAACGAACTCGTCAGTGGCCTTCACGACTAATGGGTCAGCCTTGGGGAGGGGAAGACCGGTCGTTGATGAGGAGTTCGCGAGTTTGATGATCTCTGCGGCTGGTAAGCGCGCCAATGAAGCAATCGTGTGAGTAGCGGAGCCGGGCGTCACGGGTACGGGCGAAGACGCGGCAGATGGCCCACGCGACGACAGCGCAGGTGTTTTTGGCGAGTCTTCGAGGGGGGTCGCGGAAACCTTCTTTGCCTGGGGAGTAACAGGTACTGGTGCAGTAGATGATTCAGCCTTGGGTTCATCCGGATCAGAACTGTCCAAGACCATCTTTGCATCCGCTATCTTCGCTCTAAGTATTTCGACGTTGAAAAGGCACATAGCTCTCTCCCGCTTTGGCAAGCTCATCAACAGTTCTACGAGTTCGCTGAGTCTGGATGATTCGATCTTAGAAACAGCGGCTGCCATACGGTCCTTCTCTGAGATGGGTGGAACAGAGCCTGAAGGGGACGAGGTGCGCGGAGGCGTAGATAGGGATGCGGAGACAGAAATTGGAGTCGAAGGATGTTCGGGAGCTGAAGCTGTTGCGGCCAGTTGGGCGGGGTCCAACAGGCGGGAGTCTTGGGAGTTTGCAGGCGACGGCGACTTGGCGGGCGACGGCGTTTTAGGCTTCAGGGTTGCACGCGCACTCGCAACTTGTTCCGCGAGTTTGGAAGGATCCTGAATACCTGCCACGACTTCACTCAAAGACAGGCTAACAAGAGACTCGACGACCGAGTCAAGTTCATTCGCTGGAACGCTGTCATTTGCTCTGATGCGCCTGCTCAGTTCACCCGTGAGCACCTCCTTTCTGACGACGGGCGATAGGGCGGCAAGATCATCGTAGCGCATCGGGAGATTAAGAGTACCGGAAAGGGCAGCCTGTGTCGGGTGAGCCTTGGCTGAAGTAATTGCGACGCACACTTACATTATAATAGCTACCGGAGCCTCTTCTACCCCTATCAGGGCGATCGACTCCGATGACAGGAGAACCGAGCACGGAGGAAGGATACCGGGGACTGGAGAAACCGACATAACTTTCACCGCCCTCGCTTGCAGTCGGGCTTGTCGCGCCACTGGCGCTGCGTGGATGGCCATTATGACCGAACCGCTGAGCCAGCTTCTCTTGGCGCAATTGCTTAGGTTCGTGTAACCGGACAACAAGTTGTTTGGAACCAAGAAGCATGCCATTCATAGCATGCATTGCCGCAGCAGCTGTGAGTGGTGATTAGCGACCGGACGCTGCAGTATTGTTTGGCGCGAACCTTGATCGGGGGTTTGGAAAGAGACGAAGCCGAACCCGCGACTCTCGCCATTTTCGTTGCGCATTACTCGTGCACTGAAAAACAATCAAGAAAATGAAGGGTAGAGCACATTACGAAAATTACCTGACAATTTGTCCAAACTGGGGGTACTAGTTGATAAGAAGTCAAACCCCCAAGAGTGTGTGTATTTACCTGACGGAAATGAGTGAAGAGTCCATTCGAATCGATCTCCGGGTCCAGATTCTGTTTAAGGAAACGAACATCATGAAGTCATGATAAGGAGTGATGCATATAAGAATCACCTTGCAGAATAAATTGCATGGGTCAATAAGGCCACTATGACTGTTTGAACCCGGTCCGGACAAAGGGGCGAGCTGAACTTGCTGACCAGGGCCATGGACAAACATAGCACCCCGGGGCGGAGCAGCGAAGGGATGTGCACGTGGAGGGGAGTACTGTGGGGATAGAATGAGCTGATAATAGCGCAAATAACAATGTGTTACCTGAGCGGGGTAAGGGTACACAGAACCCGACGGAACGAAAGTGGGAGCGTGAGCACTAAACTCGGTAGCACTGCCACTGGTCCTCCTGCCCTGGTATACTGTTACAGCGATATTTTGGCCTTCCAGTTCGAAGCAATGCATTGCCTCTTCGGCAATGCGTGCATCTTCTTCACGCCAAAACTCTACGATCCCGGTATCACTGCCAAACCCAGTCTGCGTGCGAACCGACGCGAGGGCACCATAGGGTCGAAAAAGGTCATACAACTGGCCGTCGGAGAAGCCAACAGGAAGATGCTTCACGAGACGCGGTAGTGCGGAGGGTGGCGGAAGCGGTGTGGGTGGTGAGGTTGGAGGGTATGGTGACAGGACAAGGATTACAGGGGGTTGGAGGCCTTGCATGGGACGCGACTGTAGGGTGGCAAGAGCTTTTTCGGCTATGAAAGAAAGTGTCGATAACTGGACATATCATACACGACGAATAATCACACCTTTCTCGAGGAATTTGAACTCAATCGTCCCAGAGAGCGAGCGGCTGCTCCCGTCGCGCGGAATATTAGGTCTGAAGGGCGCACAAGACTGAAAGGTAATCGCGAGATTCTCATCCGTAACATAAAGTGGCAGATTGGAGATGTACAGTAGGGGTTCGTGAATGTATGGATGGGGCTGTGGACCATCGCTTTCTTGCAGCGGAGGGGAGACATATCCAGAAGCCATCTTTGATTATCGGCAACGGTCGTTTGCCTAGTCGTAACTGGCCAGGATGAGTGAGTATCGATCCTGGACAAAACCCAAGTTTTGAAAGACAACGTACCCTGTGGCAAGCCAACAGCCCGTGCTGGACGTCGAGGTGCTAGTCAACGCCCGCACGATGGCCCACCAGAAAATTCAGGCGCGTGGAAACATTACGTCAGCAACCCGACCCTGCTCGACACCGCCCCCAACATGGACGCGACCCTCAGAGCAATGAAGAGTCAGAACGGGATAACACGGTGATCGTAAGTTCTCGTTACATCCAAAGTGAGTCGTGGATTGATCCTGGAATACGCGCCCTTCCGTGCAAAGGAGGAGATGCCTCACGTGACGATTGTGTGGTACTTGGTAGTGTCGCGCGCATAATGGAAACTGTTGTTTCTCGCAGCGATGGCGTACGATAGCTCGACCACTGACCCTGTGGCGGGGGCTCGTTTCAGAATACATTGCCCAAATTTTGCTGCTGCTTTCTCTTACGGACACCGAAGTCCGATGTTGGAGCCCGCGGTGTCGCAGGCTCGCTGTGATCCTTTTCACGGGATCTTTCCTCCGCAAACCTGCATCACGATACGTACACCGTGTCATCACATCCGGCCATATACGCTTCCGTTGAGAATGTGGAATCCCGGGCTCCCGCGATCTGCACACTGCGTGTTGCCGCTGGTTTTCCGGGACATCGCATTTGTAGCTGGGTGTCCACGGAAAACCGCGGTGTACCGAAGGGCGGGAGGTCTGCGCAGCCTTCGTTCTACGGCCTCTGGTACTCATCTACTGTTTCGGTGTTTCATGGACTATTTTTATGCAATACGGGCGCGCGAGCCTCTTCGAGTATTTGGGTAGCTGGATGATGCTTACGCGAACCTTCACTCGCTTTACTCCACAAGATCGAAACCACGATACGATTTCACGTTCCGCCGAGTTCCGCGCTACGATGGAAAGAACTGTTCCCTCATGAACAGACATGTTTCCACCGCAACACATGCAGACTCAATATTGACGCCGCACTACAGCTGAACACATCCTTGTGGCTTTCTGCCACAATTTCTAGATTGTCCTAACATAGTACGAAACCAGCCCCGGACGGCATATGATCAGAGTTTACAATGCGTGGAGTTCCCAGCTGCCGAGTGCGAGCCGAGCCCCACTGATATCCCAACGTTGAACGTTGGTCTAAGAAAAGAAATTTTAGTAGAGCCATATTGAAATTTTACCAGATTAGATGGTTACATCGGTTCGGGTGCCAGCCCTCCCTCAGGGATCCCATACCACTCGCAGATACTGGGAAATAAGCGTCATACGGGTAGCACGCACACTCCACGTATATCCCATGGGATATAAATAAGGCGCGCTGTGAGATCGCCGGCTACATGTTTTCCAGTTGGATACTACTGTGTGTCACTCCATTACGCGAATCCATTCGATCACTGATGTGTCCCCAGGGCACCCGGAGGCAAGAACAATCAATGAGAAAAATGTCTGAAAGAACACGAGTAACGGTGTGCTGGCAACTTGACATGTTGTTCCACGGACCCAGATCTCCGCCAGCACTCCTGCTCAACGATAGAGCGGTGGCGTGTTCAAGTCAGTTCCGCAACCCGACTCTCGCTGATCTCCTAGCCAAGCCGGCGATCATACGCCTGCGCCAGTGGCGGGGCGTTGCGGACTACGCCACGCCACCGCCAAGGAAACGATAAAGCAAGATAATATTCTGGTTGGTAAGCCGTAGTAGCTCAGCTCGAGAAGATTCGATGGGTTGGTTGTTGTAGAAGCCTGTGGAATACTCACTAGCCATGCTCTGTTTCAATACCGCTAAGAAGGCATCAGCTGTACGTGTGCCTACTGCCATTATCTCGTGATCAGAGGGTTAACTTAAAGCGGCGGGGCATCTCAAGTACACAGCATTGTGTATGGGGGCCAAGATGGAGGTACGCAGTGTCGTTCCTGTGGTGTCACGCACGTCCGGGGATGGTTCTCCCTTGCAAATTACACCATATACCATCCGCCTGATGGCTACAGCTTCGTCCAACGTGACCTTGCCATGAGCATATGATCCGATATTTACCTCACTCAGGTGATCACTGTCTAGCCTGTGATATTGTGTTTACGGGCCCAATAGGGTGTCTATGGCACTTTCTTGGCTGTTTGGAAGGCTAAAGTACATTGTCAATGTGCATTTGTACCAACCTTGATGATGTGTCTTGTCTCCAGCTGGCTGTTGTGCAAAGTTCAACCACATACGGATGCGACGGAGTGAGTTACTAGAAAGGGAAGGTATGTTCCGAAGTCACATCTGGAGGACCCAAAGTTGTGCCGCCTCATGCATTCCGAATCTATATTGTGTATTAGTGAGCACTGAGCAGGAGTCTCGGGGTCTAGGGTACTTTTTGAATGAATCTTTGTCACATTGTGTATGCAGTCAGTCGTAGCGTGCCCTAATTTGGCGGCAACTTAATTAACGGGATTTGTGGTGTGGATATGCAACGAGTTTCGAGTGCCAAACGACTCGTGTATCCGTTATCTGATATCATGTTTCAAAATGCGGGGCCTCACATGCGATAGCGGCGAGCTGCGTGGCCGCCTGTGTTCTAACTCGTTTGTTTGGCTTGGGCGCCGTTGTGATACATAGGATGGTAGCATCCTGAAATTATGTTTCGCATGGTTCGTTACATTTTATTGCAACTCAAGTATTACCGTCGGACCAGGGGTCATACAAGTGAGCCCGTCAGCCGTTCGTGTGTAGAACTGGATGGTCGGTCACACGAGCGCAAATTTAGGTAGAATATTTTGGTGGGCCTGGTGCACGGTGAGTAGAACTGATGATGGTCTGCACTCAAACCGGGACGGGACGCTGTGTGATTGCTTATCCCCCAGTTCACGACTCACGCCGGAGATTGACGACAGTGACGGCAGTGTTACTCAGCGTGGTTCTGTTCTATGGTTTTGCTCCAGCACTCTCGACTCGTGACCTCGTTTACTGCAAGAGGTAAATCACCGTGCGAAAGCCGCTGCAATGACAATGCAGGGGATTTGGGGTCGTTCTCGTGCAGAGTCAGCCCACGGGGTGAAGAGTGCTCCGAGTCCGCAGCTGTCTGGTTCTCATTTTAGTCAGGAAAGCGATAAAGGATGGTCCGTCCTGGCGAGGACAATGCTATTCACAGATCCAAGACGACGTGGAATAATAATAAATTACCACCAAATTTAGATCAAAATATGGCGTTTGAAAATGTGGTTTGGTAGAAAATGGCAATGTGAACAGCACTGGATCCTGATAGGCCTGACTTATCAGCTAGTTAGCATCCGCAGGGATATGTTTGTACGGTGGGGCTTTACTTGGAGGCCGTTGGCAAAAAAAGGAAGCTATGCGTCTCTCATCAAACCCCGAGCTTGCCGATGGCAGACCTGATGTATCACAGGTAAGTACGAACATTGCAGCGTTTCCCAAACGAATTTCTGTTTACTTACTCGTTTGGGCAGACTTGAGTTTCGGCAATAGATGCCGTGATGCAAAAATCCGCGCCCGAATTATGGGCTATCGCCTACCGTAACATGCAGACGACCCTACCTCCAATCTGTCCGTCTCGTGATGACCCATTCATCAACGTATAAAAGGGTCGCCCTGCAATGCATCCTTTCCCTGTGTGTATATCTCGTCTGCCCTCGCTTGCCCAGTGCCCTCAGTAACATATTGAGATGATGCACTCGTGGTCACTCCTTTCTTCATTGGCCATTATCGCTTCTGCTGTTGCTCAGAGCCCGTCGGGATCTGCTTCTGCTCCTGCTGCCTCGCCCACTGTGCCCTATGCTAGTAGTGACCCGAACAGTTGGTTATGGACGGCAGACTCGGTCGACGTCGTGCCAGAGCCTATTCGTGAGGGACTAGGTGCC
Organism: Sutorius aff. eximius; assembly: GCA_038088915.1. Taxonomy (NCBI): domain Eukaryota; kingdom Fungi; phylum Basidiomycota; class Agaricomycetes; order Boletales; family Boletaceae; genus Sutorius; species Sutorius aff. eximius. The sequence continues at coordinate 8,549 of JBBPJV010000181.1, forward strand.
AGTATCCTTGGCCCCCAAAACATTCCGATGGAATTGGAAAACTCGGATGCGCTTGCCCCACCAACGACTGACAGCGGCTCTGTGTAAATGGACCTCATCGATCCCGTCTTTACGCTACTCATGACGCGTTGTCCAGTGCTAATTTCAAGTGGCCGTTTGCTCTCAGCCACAACCGTCTTCAAACTGGTGGTTGGGCTCGCCAGCAAAATGGTTCGTTCGTCCACGTAATATATTTCGGTGGAGGTACTAATGGACTCTAGTTAACCACATGCCCGTCGCCACCGCCATTGCTGGCGTAAACATGCGTCTAGAAGCTGGCGCCGTCCGGTGGGCATTTACGAAGCAATCGTGATGGACTGGGTGCTCATAGACATATAGTGAGATGCACTGGCACAATGATGGTGAATGGGGTTATGTGCTGGCTGGGTACCTACGGGTTAGTTGCCTCACTCCCGAAGGTCAAATATACCTCCAGGATGTGGTATGTCTGGTGCTGTGGTGCATTATCCTAACCTAACGGTCGAACAGGAACCAGGAGATCTGTGGTATTTCCCTGCCGGATTTCCCCATAGTATACAGGCGAAGAATACCACTGCTGATGGTGCCGAGTTCCTCTTGGTCTTCGACAATGGTGCATTTAGCGAAGACTCTACCTTCTTGCTCACCGTGAGTCTTCTCTCCCTCTTTCAATACACGGAATGAGCTGTCGCACAGGATTGGTTGTCACATGTTCCAATGGAGGTTATCGCCAAGAACTTCGGGCTTCCCATGTCGACGTTCGATCACATCCCAGGCAAGGACTTGTATATCTTCCCTGGTATGTCACCGTAGTACCCTTCTGCACAGATTTCTGACCTGCTCTGTGTCTTAGCTCCACCCCCTCCTGAAAATGTTTACAGCGACATGGTGATACCTAACAACACTCCGTTGAACTACACATTCCCTATGTCCAAAATGAACGCCACGCAGGCACCCGGAGGGTCATACAAGGTCGTCGATACTCGGTTGTTCCCCGCATCGACGACAATTTGCTCGGCAGATGTCACTGTTGAAGTTGGCGGCATGCGGTATGTATATTTCATTAGTCTATAAAGACCCTACTTATTGATTTACGTCCAGTGAATTGCACGTAAGTGATTTTAATTATTATCCGTGTCCAATCCACAATCTCGATCACCACTGCAGTGGCACCCAACAGAACCAGAATGGACTTTCTTCCTGTGAGTGTACACTATTATGGTTGAGTTTCCTGTCTGACTTGCTACGCAGCAATGGAACTGGTCGCATCTCGGTTTATGCTTCATCGGGCACTGCGCAGACACTCGACTTCCAGGTGCGAGTGTTGTGGATTCGTCGGGATCCATTTCCTTAGAATGATAATTTAGGCTGGTGATATCGCTTATATCCCACCTTCGTACGGTTGGTGCTTTTTCCTCTGACCCAGATCAATTGAACTCATCCATTCTGTCATAGGCCATTACATTGAAAACACTAGCAACACGACGACCCTGCACTTCCTGGAAATCTTCCGCTCAGGTATGTCTGTCGAGCCTTTCGTTGGCCCGTTCTCTCATTACATCGGTTCCAGGTATATTTGAAGATGTCTCGCTGACTCAGTGGCTTGCCCTCACGCCACCCGAGCTCGTCCAGGCTCATCTCAACTTGGACGAAACCACCATCGCCAAATTCTCCAGAGTCAAGCAAGAGGTCGTCGGGCCTGCCCAGCCAGTCGCATAAGTATTGGGTGCCGTCCTTCGTTGGGTAATTTAACCTCACAAAGCAAGTTGTTATCCGACCCTATATACGTAGTTTCACTTTCTTTTCCCTCTTTAATCTCTTCTTTCGCAATTAGAACAATGTAAAAAGAACACAAGGCCAAATTCGGTCCTGTTTACCTAACGAAGTGGAGAACATATGGGGCATGCTTGCGTTAATTCAGGGTAGGATGAACAGGTTCCTTGGCTGTTTTCCCGTTGGTTGTGCATATGTACAATGTCGGTTTCTAAATTTGACTCCTTAGGTAGTGCGGAATGGACATTGAAGTAAACTTGGTCGTAATGGGCCCTGCATCGGATGGTTTGCGAATCAGGGTACCTATGATTTGGGAGAAATCGGTACTGCCACCAACTTGGACCCTGCGCAAGATGACTGTCGAATATGAAAGGAAACAGAGAGCACTCGACCGGGAAAAAGGATGAGCACAGGATTGAAAACGCGACAATACACATGCGTGGTTGGCTTCGTGGCACAACCGTCGGCCGTGGATGATACACGTCGAGCGTTGCTTTGAAGGAGGTAACAACAGCTTTCCCGAATTTCGGTTCAATGAATAAGTTGCAAGTTCTAAATGATGCGCCCCGCTTCTTCTTGATCGGAACCATGGAACGGTTTGAACCTTACTAGGGGTCACCATCACCCAGGACGTTTGGCCTGGACCGGCTCATCGGTGTGTGCGTAATGCGATGGTCGGCGGTGATATCGATACGGCTATTACTCAGGCCCTCCATTGTTATACAAGGGCGGCCGTGGTAGATGTTTCGGACCATAGCTGAGAACCGAGATACTATGCATATATGAGTATCCATCCAAATATTGATCTGGAAGGTCTGAGTCCCTCACGTGTAATTTTCCTTTTTCGTCGGCCGCCCTCCCTATTGGGTCTGGGAATGTACCGAATTACACCAATGTGGGTTTGCGTTTCCCCGTCGTGTACGTAATAGGATGCCTTTTGGGAAGAAAAGAATGATGAGAAGAAGGGATTCAATGCGATACGCATTCCGACGCTACGCGCGGTGATAGGGTCATGCATACACGGAGCATACATGTGGCGTTTCGAGGTTTCGAACGTTCCGAAACGGGTGGTGGCGTTGTTGGGCATCATGTGTACTAGCATTAGTTACCTTGGAGTGTCCCCAGATGTCGAAATTTGTCCAATTGAACAGTACATTCATCACTGAGTTTGTGATCGAGGGCCGTCCGACGGGGTGGTGCTGAGAGGGACCAATGGAAGGTGATTGTGCTTGTCACAAATGCCAGTCTATGCGTCGGATCATCCTCCGGGTGGATGGGCACACAAAACGCGACCCGTATCCCGAGCTGGCCGATGTGACTATGATGAGACACCATGGGACACCGCGGTGCATCATTGCAAAGATAAATATGCACACACATACAGAGGGAACAGCATATCCGCATCTTGGAGATCAGACCCTTTTTTTTTTTTTGGAAATGATGGGGATCATGGCGCATAGTATGTCACACAGTAGGGGCTCTGCAGCTCAGGGTACTTTTTGAACAGACTCGAGGCTCAGGCTTGTCGCATTGTATGTACAACCAACCAGTAAGCACGCTCTCATTTTCAGAGCAGGGGACCCAATCAAAGACCGGGAACATATTCAAAGGGGCCAAGGTAGTTGGGTACCTTGTTGGGGTGGATCTGGGGAATTGATGCAGTGGGAAATACTGTCCAACCCTGGTTGGTTGAAAATGGGTTTACTGATACCACAGTAAGTCGGATTTACGGATGGGCCGTTGTATGTATCATGTGATTCCTTCCTTGTTTGGGTAACCCAGATCTGTTATTTTGTACACTCGAATTTACGGGAAGCTGTCCCTAATTCACGACGAGGGAGGTTGTGTTTCGCATGGTTCGTTACATTTAACCGTAACTCGAGTACTCACCGTTGGGCCAAAGATCACAATACATGTGAGCTCGTCAGGGTGGGTTGCAATCCGTCCGTGTGTAGAACTGGTTGGTCGATCACACGGGGGCAAATTTTGGCAAAAATATTTTAGTGGGCCTGGTGCACTGTGCACGGTGAGTGGAGCTGATGGTCGTCTGTGCTCCTCGGACTAGGGTGCTGGGTGGTTGGTCGCGCCTTGGTTTACGACTCACGTTAGAGATCATCGATGACGAGAACGGAAGCGTCACTCGGGGTGGTTCTTTTCTGTTGTTTTGCCCGAGGACTTCGACTCGTGGCTTCGTTTACTGCCAGAGGTAAATCACTGTGCGAAAACTTTCTAGGTCGAAATGGCAATGCAGGGGATTTGATTGTTCTCGCGCAACCTCGGCTCACAGAGTGAAGGATTCCCCAAGTTCGCAACATGTCTGGTTCTGATTTTTGTCAAGAAAATGACAGGTGGTGGTGGGTCCTGGCGAGGTTTTTGGGGACTCGGATCAATGTTGCTCGTGTGTTACAGACGGCGCGGAATAATGATAAACCCACTAACAAATTTACAAGAGGCCACTGACGAAAGAGGAAGTTGTGCGTCTCTCATCACCCCAAGCTTGCTGATGCCCACGATCTACGGTAGCAGGACCTTCCCCATATGGACTATCGCCTAGTGTAACATGCGAACAATCCTACTACCTCCAATCCGTTCATCTCATGAATGACCCATTCATCTGGGTATTAAAGGGTCGCCCTGCAATGCATCCTTTCCCTGTGTGTATATCTCGTTCACCCTCGCCTGCCCAGTGCTTCAGTAACACATTGAAATGATGCATTCGTGGTCACTCCTTTCTTCATTGGCCATTATCGCTTCTGCTGTTGCTCAGAGCCCGTCGGGATCTGCTTCTGCTCCTGCAGCTTCACCCACTGTGCCCTATGCCAGTAGCAACCCAAACAACGGGCTATGGACGGCAGACTCGATCGACGTCGTGCCGGAGCCCATTCGCGGGGGACTAGGTACCAGTATCCTTGGCCCGCACAACATCCCGATAGAAATGCAGAACTCGGATGCGCTTGCCCCACCGACGACTGACAGCGGCTCTGTGTAAGTGGTTCTCATCGGTATAATCTTCACGCTACTCATGTCGCATCGTCTAGTGCCAATTTCAAATGGCCATTTTCTCTCGGCCACAACCGTCTTCAAACCGGTGGCTGGGCTCGCCAGCAGAATGGTCAGTAACGAGCTCTTCCAATGGAGCCCATTCCAGGAAAGATACTAATGGATTCTAGTTAACCACATGCCCGTCGCCACCGCCCTTGCCGGCGTGAACATGCGTCTAGAAGCTGGCGCCGTCCGGTGAGCATTATGGAGCAACCGTAGCTCGGCTTGAGTGCTCATAGACATGTAGTGAGATGCACTGGCACAATGATGGTGAATGGGGTTATGTGCTGGCTGGGTACCTACGGGTTAGCTGTCTCACTCCCGACGGTCAAATATACCTCCAGGATGTGGTATGTCTGGTGCTGTAGTGCATTACCCCAACCTAACGGTCGAACAGGAACCGGGAGACCTGTGGTATTTCCCTCCCGGCTTCCCCCATAGTATACAGGCGAAGAATACCACTGCTGATGGTGCCGAGTTCCTCTTGGTCTTCGACAATGGTGCATTTAGCGAAGACTCTACCTTCTTGCTCACCGTGAGCATTTTCTCCCTCTTTTTCAACACACGGAATGAGCTGTTGGACAGGATTGGTTGTCACATGTTCCAATGGAAGCTATCGCCAAGAACTTCGGGGCCCCCATGTCAGCGTTTGATCACATCCCAGGCAAGGACGTATATATCTTCCCTGGTATGTCACCGTAGTGCCCTTCTGCATAGTTTTCTGACCCGTTCTGTGTCTTAGCTCCACCTCCTGTCGAAGATGTTTACAGCGACATGGTGATACCTAACAACACACCATTGAACTACACATTCCCTATGTCCAAAATGAATGCCACACAAGCACCCGGAGGTTCATACAAGATCGTTGACACTAAGTTGTTCCCCGCATCGACCACAATTTCTTCGGTAGACGTCATCGTCGAAGTTGGCGGCATGCGGTATGTATATTTCATTAGCTTATATATGAAGACCTTACTCATTGGCTTTTGTGTAGTGAACTCCACGTAAGTGATTTCATATCTTATCCATCTGTAATCCACAATCTCAATCGTCTGTGCTGTGCAGTGGCACCCAACGGAACCAGAATGGACCATCATCCTGTAAGTGTACACTACTACGGCCGGGTTTCTGTTCTGATTTGCCATGCAGCAACGGAACTTGTCGCATCTCGGTTTATGCTTCATCAGGCATTGGGCAGACCCTCGACTTCCAGGTATGAGTGTTGTAGGTTCACTGGGGCACAATTTCTTAGAATAGTAATTTAGGCTGGTGATATCGCCTATATCCCACCTTCATACGGTTAGTGTCTTTTCCTCTGATCTAGATCAAACGGGTTGACCCATTCTCTCATAGGCCACTTTGTTGAAAACACTAGCAACACGACGGCTTTGCACTTCCTGGAAATCTTCCGCTCAGGTATGTTGTCGAGCCTTTACCTGGCTTATTCCTTCATTACATCGGTTTCAGGCGTATTCGAAGATGTCTCGCTGACTCAATGGCTTGCCCTCACACCACCCGAGCTCGTGCAGGCTCATCTCAACTTGGACGCAGCCACCATCGCCAAATTCTCCAGAGTCAAGCAAGAGGTTGTCGGACCTGCCCAGCCGGTCGCATAAGTATCCAATGACCCCTTGAGTAACCTAACCCCACAAAGCAAGTTGTTATTCAACGCTAGACATATGGCCTCGCTTTCTTTCCTTTTCCTTTCCCATTTAATCTCTCCCCTTGCAATTAGAACAATGTAGGAAAGACACGAGGTCAAAGTTGACCCCGTTTAGTTAAGGCAGCGGAGAACTTATCAAGTATGCTTGCGTTAATTCAGGGCAGGACGAACATGTTCATGTTCGGTGCTAGTTTTCCTGTTGCTTCTGCATATGTACGATGAGGAATCAATCTCCAAATTTGAACCTATACTTGGGTGGTGTGGAATGGATATTGAAAATAAGCTCCAAGTACTGCCACCTGGCAACTTGAGTCTTGGACCCGCACAAGATGACAGCCGAATATGAAAGGAAACGGGGAACACTCGACAAGGGATCAAGACATGTGGGAACTTGGTCACGATTATCGGGCACAGGCTTGAAAATTCCACAACGGATTTGCGTGATTGGTTTCGACATGGCACAACCGTCGGCTGTGGATTGTACACGTCAAACAAGGTCGTGCGTTTCTCTGGGCACTGCGGCGAGGGGGGTGGCAGCGGCTTTCCCGAGCCAAGAATTCAATCCCGTCCAGACTCCAAACTCCACACGTATCTTTTGGATCTGCTTGGTAAAGGATCACGAGCTAACACCATCGTGCCATCGTATGGTCTTTACTTCAGTTCAATGAGTAGGTTTCTAAATGGTGCACCCCGACGAACGGTTCAACCCGGAACCTGACAAGGAGTCACACTGTCACCCGGAACATTTGGCCCATCAGCCCATTAGTGCGTGCGTGATGTGACGGTCGGCGGTGATACGGATGCGGTTATCGCTCAGGCCACTATATTGTTGTACATTTACTTTTTCGTCGGCAACCCTCCCTATTGGACCTGGGATTCCGGAGGAATGCCATGGTCTGGGGGTGTATCGAATCATGCCATCGCGGGTCTGCGCTTCCCCGTGTGCATAATAATACACCTTTTGAGATCGAAGATAGGAAGAGAGAATCTAATGTGATACGCTATGCGCGATAGTGGGTCGTGCATGTACAGAGGATATATGTGGCGTTTCAAGGCTCGGAGACGGGTAGTAGCGTCGTTGGGTGTTATGTGCACCATGGATTAGTAAATTACTTACCAAGCGTCCCTGGATGTCGGATTCTGCACAATCAAATAGTGACTCCAAATCACTGAGATTGTAATCAACGGTCGTCCGACCGACGGGCCCATCATGGTGTGGTGCTAAGAAGAATTAATAGAAGGAGAGGGGATATGTCACGGAATGGGCGCAAAGAGTCCGTGTGTCGGATCATCCTACGGATAGAAGGGCTCACACAAAGTGTGGGCCATATCCCGGACCGGCTGATACGACTATGATGGCATACCGTGTGGGGACGAGTAATGCCTCCAAACAAAACCTACTAGGCAATGTACGGCGGGATGAATGGCAAATATGATCTCAGCACCATTTTAAGCCTATTGGGTGAGAATAGAAAGAGAAATGATATTGCAGACTGTGTATAAAGATGATAGGGTGATTATTGACGACTCGGATGCATTAAAGAAGCAAGAATATTAGAAATACTAACTTGAAGTGATATGATAGCAGCAAGTAGCAATGATAATGTGGATCAATTGTCTCTGTCGATTGAATCTTCTTGTTGGACTGGGCCTGATGAGTTTCCAGTTACATCCAGGCCATGCAGGTAGCATTCAATGGCATCCTGGAGAACTTTGACCTTCCCTTCCTCGGACTTTGGCAAATCCTTGGCCGCGGGAACGAGGGTATCATATTGCCGGTGCCAGCGTATCTGAGGGTTTGATGTCGGAAACGCGTGTCCCCGAAACATCTTGGATGCTGGTGAGAACCTTCGTATTTGCCAGTTTTGCATGGACTACCTTCTTGCGTTCCTGCCGACTAACATCAAGCACCCTATTCCTCTGCAGCAGACGCGTCGCGATGCGTCTGCACGCTATGTTTATTGGCTTAGTCAGCAGGCGTTAGCCTGCTTGCTTTTCACCCCATTCTACGATGATCAGATGGTTCTTGGTATTGATTTTCATATCAGGATCTAAGTTTGCCAACGTTCTGGTTGTATTCTTCTTCAAGAAAATGAATAACATGCAAGGGAAGCACTAGTTTGTGAACATACAGCTTTAGATACCATATAATTATGAAATCTGTGATGAAGACTACAACAGGACCAGTATTCTATGCCAGTGTCTCCCTACAAGTTTCTCAGGATTTTGGGATTCTAAGCGTGCAAATGAGGTGGGACACCTCTCTCCCCTATGGCGAGTGCACGGGTGGAGTTCCAATTTCGCAGGACGTTGCCCACCCCCACACCGTGGGATGCCGTGGTACGTCATTAAAATGTATACACCCAAAGATGAGTGCGCGCATGGAGGGAACAGCGTATCTGTATCTTGGAGATCGGGTCATTTTTTTTGGAGAACGTTGTGTCGTTCGCATTCGGGTCGCGATGTGATTAGTAGGCTCCCGAGATTCCTAGATCCCACATATCGGCTCGGGCTATTGTTAGAAGATGGGGATTAGAGTGGGATGAATATCGGGAACAGCGTATCTGTATCTTGGGGATTGGGTCATTTTTTTTGGAACATTGTGTCGTTCACATTCGGGTTGGGAGGTGATTAGTAGGCTTCCGAGATTCCTAGATCCCACATATCAGCACGGGCTATTGTTGGAAGATGGGGATCAGAGTGGGGTGGATATCGTACTTGCCCCCACAAAGGTGTTGTGCTGAGAGGCTGGGGGATCAGTGGATGATGACCACATTCACGTCTATGGGTGCGAGACCGCCGTTGGGGCAGGCGACAATGCATCTTCTAGTTGATGCATATCCCTGTGCAACCACTACACTGTCCTATTCTGGCCGACAACCGGGGCGGCCGCCTGTTCTTGCACGTCGGCGATTAATCAAGAAAGCGTTGACTGCGGAGCCATGTGAATGGGAGGCTGCAGTTCATACGGAAGATTGATCAAAAATAGAATGCACCAGGGGGCAGCATCGTATTGTGATACTCATCAGGATTACCATCATTGTTTTTTCGGGGATTGAAAATCGCGGGATAAGTGAGGGCGAGGAACGAAGGTTGAATATTTGTCACAGCAGGAAGAGAATGTGTTAGTTAGAACTCTCACGTCGCGTTGTAAATGGCTGTGTCCTGTGGGTATCTAAACAGAATTAAATATCGCAGAGCCGTGGGGATACGGGGGCTGGGAGTGGGGACTATCGCTCGCCATGAAGAGTTTGTTGTCGGGCTAGCTGAGGGCACCATGGGGTTGTAGGCAAATGTCATGCTAGCAGTGACGGCAAAGCAAGCCAGGGACTAATGCACCACGTGACATTCACGTGGTGGCTATGCTGAGCGCGTTGTGGTTACGCCAAAGTTCAAACGTTCGAGCAAGTGCCACTGCCATTTGCAACCCTTCAGAAACTGGCACGGCTGTGTGGCATGGCAGAACCAGAGAATGTCGAACAAGGCGTCTTCACGGATTCTCCCCCCATCATCGACATCGAAGTGCTCGAGGCGGCCAAAGAGAACATCCAGCCACTGGCGTCAGGGCGGCGTGTCACCACCTTGTCCACCATTCTGACGACTCCACATGCCCAACGTGATGCCCAACTCAATTCGGCGCGTAAAAGACATCGACTTAACGTCGAGATTGCGCTGCAAGACGAGGATGACGATCCACTCGAAGCATACGTCCGATTTGTTAATTGGACGGTAGAGAACTATCCCCAGGGACAAAGTGCCGAATCTGGCCTCCTTGAACTATTGGAGGAGGCGACGAGAGTGCTCAAGGACGATCGTGGTGGCATGTGGAGAGGGGAGCTCAAGTACCTCAAGCTCTGGGTGTTGTATGCGAACTTCGTCGAGAAACAGACGATGATCTACAGGTTCTTACTTGCGAACGACATCGGGACGAACCATGCTGTCTTGTATGAAGAATACGCCGCGGTACTTGAGCGGCAAGGCCGGTGGGTGCTGTCTTCTTCGCGTGTAGTGCTGAGTAACTAACACATGGCCCTCTTCTAAATGCAGGAAGAGTGACGCCGACTCGGTGTTCTTGCTCGGCATCGCGAGGCAGGTTCAACCGCTCGATCACTTACAGAGCAAACATATAGAGTTCCAAAAGCGGATGATGGCCAGCACCACAATGCCGCCGCCCCCTGCGCCTGAACCCTCCACAAGACGTACAGCATTGGGCACGACAGCGTCATCATCTTCTGTACCTCTTGGATCGTTATCCGACGCTCTTGGATCGGTGTCGAGGGCAGTCTCGAATTCGCGGCTTCAGATCTTTGTTGACCCATCGGGTTCGGAACAACAGGAGGAATCGCGCATGTCGTATCCGGACATTGGGACACGTAAGTCGCGGGTCAAAGAGAATGTGCCCGAAGTTCAGAGAGCTGCTGGGACAACATTGAAAAATGCCGGACGTTCACGCCGCGTAGCCTCCGGTTCGAGTGCACTGAGTAGCGGCGGCACGGGGAGTACTTCCAAGATCATCCCCTTCAGGGACCCCGGTCCAGGGGAGTTCGCGGAGGATGGATCAATGCCAGATTCTCTCACGACAAAGTTGCTGCGAAAGACGCCTGTCAGGAACGTGACCGTGGTACCATTTCGGGGCCCAGGCTGTCTGCACGGTGACGTTCCCACTACACCGGGATTCACGCCGTTTCGTGATGAGGTGAGGTTCTATGTCCTTTAACTATTAAGACTTTTCTCAACACGGCCATCTCCTTCCGGTTGGCGATCGGGTACGAATCGGTTAGTCCGAAACTCCTACCATGTCGACGGGATTTGTTGCACCCGAAACAGTCATGAAGCCAAAAGTCGCAGGGAAGGGAACCGTTGTGTTGTCCGAGGCCGAAGCCTTACGGAAGGACCCCTTGAAAAATTATTCCGCGGACGAGTGTCACCTGGTTGATGCCTGAAGGATGCTTAGTGTGTGATGTGATCCTGTTACTCTTTTCTCTGCTCTACATCTATTCCTTTCGGTTTCTTTTTACGATTTTCTCATTAGCATTAGCCTGTTACATTCAGCGACTTTTGATTCTTTTAATGAACTACTCAGGCGACCTGACTTGGTCTAAACTATCAGACGAATACATAACTAGCACAACACAGTCCGAATATGGAAATGCCCCTGAGTAGTGGCCGTGGCATGTTTCAAACCTCTGATTGGAAGTACGACAACAAACAACGCATCGAGCCGTCCAACGCTTGGTTTACTTTCTTGTACAGGGAACACAAATGGGTTACACACGTCAGGCACTATATCCGTGTAATCCTGGGACGGAGCGTGGTCGGTCAACGAAGCTCGCTGCGGCCAATGTCAAGGGGAGCGATAAGATCATCTATGCCAACGGGCGTAGTGTGGTTGTAAGCCCCCCCTCATATTTCGTCTTCCCAGATGATTACACGTATTTCACATATTTCAGGTCCTCGACCTCAAGGTGTGTTCCGAATCCGATTCAAAATTCAGACTGATCAACCCCCATCGTGCATATGGTTCACAACAGCACCCGGGTTTGAGCAGGTTGTTTACAGGACATGCGAAGGAAACGACCGTTGCGCGGTTCTCACCGTCCGGGTTCTACTGTGCATCGGCGGACGTGTCTGGGCTCGGTACGTTACCCATCTCATCTCACCCGATCTGCCTGGAATCAAATTCGATCCCTGCGCTTTATGTCATTCGCCTAAACACCTCACCCTATCTCGCACGCGCCTGCGTCGCCAGTTAAGATTTGGGACACGATCAAGGATGACCTCTCTGTCGTTGGTGAATACAAGGTTTTGACCGGACGCATGTGAGTCAAGGACTCAATGTCTCGTCGTGTGCTCAGTGATGTTAATCCAACTTGCTCATCCGCCCATAACAATCGTTGCCCTGCACTTAGTAACGATCTCGCGTGGGATGCTGACAGCCAGCGGATCATCGCCGCTGGAGATGGTAGGGAAAAGTACGTTGATACCCCCCCGATACGAATCTCCTCTCTTCTCCTTTTTTTTTTTGCTGTGCGTGTGTTCATTGATTGCTCTTGAATCGTGAATCGTGTGCACCCGCGGAATGAAGATTTGCACATGCCTTTTTGTGCAATACGGGGGCATCGACGGGTGAGATCACGGGCCATTCCAAGGTCCGTCGTCCTTTTGTCCCCGGGCGTGTTGTGTGTATGTTGCTTCCTTTTGGGATAGGTCATCAATGCGGTGTCTATCCGTCCGAAGCGGCCCTATCGCGCGGTCACGGCAGACGATGGCAGTTTGATCAATTTTCATCAGGGTAGGTGTCTGCGTCCACTTTCCTATCTTTTGTGTCTGAGCTCTCATTTCTAGGACCTCCATTCAAGTATGTCAAGGTGCGTCAACACCAACATCGATCGCTGATATAGTGGGAGATACGTTTTCAAACGACAGACGATCCGAGAACACACCAAGTTCGTGCAGGATGTCAAATACGCGCCAAGTGGAGATCACTTTGTCAGCGTCGGATCCGATTCTAAGATTGTCTTGTATAATGGAGAGAATGGGGACAAGATTACCGACTTCGTGGATAGCCCGCACAAGGGTAGCATCGTACGTCCCGCTGCATTCCTACGTGAATAGATGAAATACGAAATGTGATATAGATGGCGTGTTCTTGGAGCTCAGCCAGCGATCGATTCGTCACGTCGGCGCTGGACAATACCGTCAAGCTATGTAAGCACGCCTTATTTTCTTCGTTCCTATTTGATTCAATCTGTGGTCCTGTCTCCCTCCTTCGCTGCATGGGGACACAGGGGATGCCAGCACGCAAAAAAATATGACGACATGGTTTTTCGATAAGGGCGTCCCGAACCAGCAAGTTGGGAACGTTTGGGTAAACACACACGAGATTGTCTCGCTCTCCATGGGTGGGGACCTCGGAATCATAGACGTACGCGAAGGCATTGGCAAGGTTACACGGGTCATTCAGGTACGCCTCGCATCACGTCTTCATGTCGAGGGTACCCCGTCTCTGAAGGTCAGATGTCCCGGTCTCTCCTTGCCTGCTTCTCACATTTAGGCCCCTCAAAAATCGGTGACTTCTGGTACACTGGGAGAAGCTAGTAGTAGTACGTTCTTTGTTGGGACCGCCGATGGACGTGCGTTTCGATACAATACTGCGTCGGTGGACGCGGGGGGCTCTGTCAAAGTTCAAGGCGAGGGTCATACCAACCTTGTGTCTGGCCTAACGACGGGCGTCGGCGGGCAAGTGTATTCCGTCGGGTTTGACGATAAGCTGAGGGAGGTCGACCCGGCAGCTGGATTCACGTGCGAAGTTTTCCTCTGACCCCCCTTTTTCCCTAAAAAATTTAATCGGATCGCACGGAACAGTCAGGCGATACTCACCCTCGGAGGCCAGCCGACGTCGCTCGCGAGCGTGGCGGATGGGACACAGTTCGTTATTTATACCGAGAGGACGGGAAAGACCGCGATTCAAGCAGTGCGGCACAATCAGACATTGTATACGCTGCAGGCGACGTACAAGGCGGTCACTGTCGCTGCGTCAGGTACCTTCGTCATCGTGGGTGGAGAGGTATGTTCGTCTCTGACCCTCTGGTCACTTCACGTCGCGGCATATGGTCCAACTGGCTGATGTGACGATGGATGTTGGCCAGGATGACAACAGGGTTCATGTATACACCTGGGACGTGCGTGCATCGGCCCTCGTCGAGAAGGTGACATCACAACCCGTGGGTGCGAGAGGGCAGATTACGAAGGTGGCGGTTTCTGCAGACGGTGGATATATTGCTGTTGGCGACGTGCGTGTATCTTCGTTTCGTTTCTCCCTCCCCACTCTCCTTTCCCCCATCCATTCTTACCTTTACTTTTGCTTCGTTGGTTTTGGAAGCTAACACCAGACTGCTTGTATTGTCGCAAACAGTCCGTTGGTAGGATCATCCTCTTGGACGGCCACACCGCCGAAGTACGTCCCCCATTCTCTTATCCCTCCTCCTCCATCAACCACCTCACACAGAAATGTACCGACAAATGGACACACCACACGGCCCGCATCACATCCCTCTCCTTCTATCCGTCCCAGGCGATGGGACCCTCCACGCACCTCGCGTCGACATCGCTCGATACGCACGTCTATGTGTATGCCCTTCAGCCACCGTACTCACGACACGTGCATGTGCCTGGAGCTGCCCCGATGGGTGGGGCGGTCGTAGCTTGGCTTCCTGTTGTGGATAGGGATGTCAAGGCGGTTGGGGAAGGAAAGGGGAAGCTAGTGAGCGGGGGAGCGGATGGATGTGTTAGGGTGTGGGAAGTGACCTTACCTTGAAGCGACCTTGCCGGATCTAGATGAAGGGAGGCAGAGCCAGGGCGGAGATGGATTAATGTGGATTAAGCACCCGGTCCTTTTGCGAATCAGTGCCATGCTTCGTGATTACGGAAAGCCGAACATTCGTGCTTCAACACCCAGTAGCATCGAAAATGAATCCGACTCTCGTCCATAATGATAGGCATTTATTAGCAAGAATTCATCTCGTGCAAGGAGGGCACACAAGTAATACATGATTGTTTGATAATTGACAGTTCCTGTCTATGTATACGTTACACGGAATTACCTATGTGCTTATTACGTGCTGCCCGATTCGGCTAGGAGAATATACATGGATATTAACGCAGCTCGTCCTATGGGCTTCGCCACAACATGAGAATATCAGCGAACGTCGTAACCTAAAGATGAGGAATATAATGTGTCCAGGAAACAGTCTGGAGAGCGGAGGGTGGCAAGTGGCAAAGGCTAGTAAGCATCAACGTGACGAGGAGTGCTCGAGATATGACACTAAGAGGGAATGCATAAAGCAATATCAATCTGACATCATTTTTCATGCTCCTTTTGTACCGCCCCATGGCTTTCAGGATGCATGCGAAGCCTGCCAGGACGATAGCGGTGAGTGGTCCGCCTGCCAAAACAAGTGATGCAGCACGCCACATCATCTTCTTGATCTCAGTTGGAGAGTGGAAGTTCCATGCTACTAGGTGTGGCGCGCCAAGGAACATCCAAGTAACACAGAGCGCAACACGCCTGATATCACGGGCGTCCACTCGTCCCCTCATCTCCGCCAGCTTGTTCTTGATATTATGAACAATATTTTCCTAATCGTTGAGACTGTCCAGTTATCGATACAAAAGAAGGTAGGGAATAGCTATTCATTTCTGCGAAGTGGCTGTGTGTCATTGACCATTCGTACCCGTTTTCTGACATGTCGGGTCCAAAATTCGTCCATCAAATGAATGCGCCGAACAACAAGGAAAACATGCCACGAAATTGTCTGACTTTATCATGGGCAACCCACAATTGCTGGGCTGCTATCGCAACCATCAACTCGAGGGCAAAAAAGGCACCCAGGACAGAGAGTAACCCTTCCCAAATAGTATGAACCCACCTGCTAGCAGGGTCAGGAACCCCGGGATGGATTGCTTGCCAGGTGCAAATCAGCAAAGTCAACCCGCAGGCCCCTAATATACTCCAGACGCTGCGAGATGTCTCATCGGGGGGTAAGCAATTGGTATCCGTCGTATTGTCGGGGGTTGCCAGTACGACGTAGGAGAAAAAGAGAAAGGCGAATGGTAGACGAATCATGGAGGACGGGAAGTCGGCGTGTGATACTGAGTACGCAAGGAGCTACTTACGCGTCGGGGCTCCAGTCCCTCCGGCTCTAGTTTCAAGCTCAAGGACCGTAGTGGTGCATGGCACGCGAACCAAGTGTTGTTCCGTCCCTCGCCATCATGCATCATGGTTGTTGGGTTCACCAAAAAAGAAACTCTGGGTGGCGGTGGTTCGACGAGTCCAATGTTGGCCCACCCGCGCAGTGCCACCCACACGGGCGATTCAGTTTTCCAATGGGTCCATGTACCAGACGCGCAGTGCTGCCAGTGGCTAGCACCGGGGAAGGAATGCCGGAGAAAACTACCATGTACCTCGAGTTCTCCCAAGACTCGGAGCTCTGACTCGGTTCCGAATCCTAGACGAAACCGATCGTACCTCGTACGCGGCCCACTACTATGCCCGGAGTTTAATGTTTAACCTTAAGTTTGCCATGAATTTCACCTGCACATTTCGGGATTGAAACGAGTCGAAAGAGATTAGTGATTTCTCTGTTATACGGTCCAGCAAGAGGGTTATGGCCAAGACGAAATCATAATAGCTTCATGGAAGCGTGTTGTCAGAGGACATCTTTGGAGGCAGGCAATTGTTAGTGTAAGTATGAACCACAGATTCCAGGCCGGTCTAAGGGCTTTCAAGGTCGGTTTTCATTGTTCTCCGACGGATCATCCTGTCCGCCATTGGTTGGTACACCCGCCTGGGGGAAAGCTCATTTACCTTATTGTCCACTCAGCGGTTCCTTAGTCTGCCTACAGGTCTGTGCATGCTGCAATATGGACTTAGGGTGGGTTTTTCTGCGAACGTCACCACTTCCAGCTCCGAGACTGTGGTTGCAGAATTTGTCTTCTCCGATGCAGCATCCTGTATTAACGGGGACTCTTGTCACGGTTTTTCGTGCATTCTAAAGGAGAGATTCGGCAGAAGTGCCTAACCCTGACTATGCCAGACGGCAACCGGTGCTCCGTTTTGTACGCTAGACACCCGTGTGACTCGGGTAACACATTTTCCGATCTTCTTCGAGGCCCAATCCCTGCAGATCTGGCTTAGCTCTTGTACTATCAGGTCTCA
Source organism: Sutorius aff. eximius (assembly GCA_038088915.1). Taxonomy (NCBI): domain Eukaryota; kingdom Fungi; phylum Basidiomycota; class Agaricomycetes; order Boletales; family Boletaceae; genus Sutorius; species Sutorius aff. eximius. The sequence goes on from JBBPJV010000181.1 coordinate 25,762, forward strand.
AGCACCCTCAAAGCGGCAATCCTCTCGTTACTACGCAGTGTCAGGCAAGTGGATTTGACTGATAGCATTCTTCACTCGACCTCACGGTCTACATGCCTCCCTTCTAGGTCTGCGCACCGTGAGATACGGCTTTATGACGGGGTTCCCTGCTGCAGGCTGGCAGTCGTTCGCTATCCATAGAGCCCCTCTGCTTATTCTACAATTTTGAGCTTCCACTCCCCAGATCATATCAATTTTCAAAATAATCCACATGGTGAGGCGGAGATCCCATGGTTCCTGTGTCGGACAGAGCAACAGAATCCGCTGCGAGGGCCCGATACCGAGATGTGGACGGCAGCCGCAACACCATCGGCCCCGACTGGCAGGTTTCGCGCCATCCTGACGATGGCACATAAACAGGAACAGGGTTCCATCGAACCACTGCATCTGTGTTCCGACGGAAACGCCACCCTGTACGAATATCTCAAATGAACATCCGAAGGTGATGCGCAGGGCGCTTTTTACCTCGTGGCCATTCATTAGGGAGAGGATCGGGCGCTGGTTTACCTGATAGCGAAAGCCGACCGGCATCGTGGTGGTGTATACTGTCAAGGCTGCCCACATAGAAAGGGCCCAGAAAGTTGGCATTTCATCATTGGAGCACCATCGTTGCCAGAAGTGGTTCTAGCAAATTTTAAGAAATAGTATTCATTCACCGCAGCCTCCCGGTCACGTCAAGCAAGCCATGTGCCTAATCCAAAGCCCGTCATTCGAAATACGGCCCAGCCAGGAGCCTTCCAGAGATGTTCACACTTCGTCCGATAAAGGTTAGTTACAACGGGTTCTTAGCTATCGGCACGCGGTTCTCAAATACAGCTAGGCTCGTCTCGCAAGAGTGTGTCAGCATCAATTACAGTGCACACAATGATGAGGCTGCATGGTTGCCACCCACAACCCCTTCCGTTTGATAACAGCTACCTCGATTCGTTCTGGGATGAGCCGTCAGAGGACGAGTGTGTTCGGTGCTGCTTAAGGGGGGTCACACCAGATATGTGCATAGAACTCTATCTGCAAATATAGTGATCTAAATATGTGGAATATATGCAATCCAGGAAACGGTATCATGGGTGGAACAAGGCAGAGCGCGAAGGCTGACAAGCATCAAAACCACGAGGAAAACCCGGGACATAACACCAAAAGGGAACGTATAAATCAATGCCGCTCTCATGTGTTTGATCACATTCTCCTCGTACCACCCTATCATTTCGAGGATGAGAGCCGAGCCTACCGAAATAATGACGACGAGCGGGCCTCCCATCAACACAAGCGATGCTGCTCGCCATATGATCTTCTCCGCATTCGTCGGAAAGTCATAGTTCCATGCGGTGAGGTGCATTATGCCGAGAATCAGCCAAGCAACGAGGAGGGAAATACGCATGATATCTTCTCCGTCCATTTCTTCAATCACAGCCCTCAAACCCGTCCTTGGGGGACCTGTGGCCACTAGCGATATTTCTTCCGCGGTAGGGACCTGTCGTGTTTTCTGTGTGCGGGTGAGGCGGATAACCAATGTAGATAGATAGCTGGGTTCCGACTCCCAATGCTTCGAGCTGCGTGTTACAATACATGTATCTCAGTTCAGGTGATGTCTGTCGTATAGAACCATGTAAAACACTCACACTGCCGAAAGTGATTCTGGATATGGTTTTATTGCTTGAGGCGAATAAAAGACATGGGGATACTCTGGGCGGAGTGGCTTGTCCCACCAGAGGACAAGGAGCAAAATGGTGAGGATGATCATACAAACCGTGTCAAGCTCGACCAGCGTGACCGCGAGATGTCTCGAAACGCGAACGACAACCTGTAGCATGAACCAAAATAATTGAATGGCAAAGATGACCTTTGCCAGCCTATCCGATTTGCTTCTGGCCTGGATTTCCTTCACGGTGATAACCGGGTTTGCGATTTGGTTCCTCTCGCAAAGGTCAAGGAATTGAAGGGAATCGATTGTATTACGATAACCTTCGTTATCGGTGTGAAGGAAACCACCCATTTCCGCAAAGTAGCTGTGCGTCATCGACCAACCATAGTCCTTTACTGGAAAATTAGTTCGTCAGCTGTATTTTAAGATGGAACACCATCCAGACCATCGGTGGATGACGTACCGCGAAAATGCATGACCTTGTGACGAGCATGCCACCGTTCCCGAGCGGCTGTCCCGACTGTCCACTCTGGAACAAAAATGGCCAATAGGATAAGGCGCGTACGTTGCGACAGAATGTCCTGCCATCCTTGTCGGTAATGAGGGACATCGGGACGGATTGCTTGCCACACGCAAATCAGCAAGGTCACTCCACAATTGATCAATATACTCCAGACGTTACGAGCTACCCTGTCGGGCTGTGGACAACCGGAACTCATGATATCGACAGGGGTTCCTGGGACGATGTGGGGTCCGAGGAAGAGCGTAGGCGAATTGTGGAAGCCTGGAGATGGGGATCAGCGTAAAGTGGTGTTCAACTGCGGGATTCGAGCGAGCTACTTGAGTCTCGTAATTCGTTCTTCTCTGACCCTGAGCCTGCCTGTATCATGGCGATGCAAATCAGATGTCACCTGGGTCCGACCATCCACAGACCTCATGGTCAAATTTCAATCATGGTGTGTGGAGCACATTAGGTTGAACAGGGTCAGGACTATCCGTGTTTGGTGCCATCCCAGAAGGCTGTATTTCGCCGGATGCTTCCTGGTCCATCGAATTGATTCGAGACTTCAGGGCCGCCGGCATAGGTTACGTGCTGTATACACGTGAACAAGGTGAACACGCAGAATTAATAGACCCCACGAACTGTTACGTCCGGCGCTGGGTAGCTGGAACTAGCTCTATCCTCATGGCTAGCGTGCATGTGGCTGTATCAATATACGCAAGGCCTTTCTCGACACGGAGCGACGTCATTCAATGGGTGGCAGTGTGAATGATCAGAACAATGTGTTCATGGGAAGTTCCAGGAAAGCTAAGTGGCAACTCCAGGTGTTTGGCAACCGACGGCTGCACAGAGGATCGAACGAGAACTAAATCCTTAACTCAAATGATAGACGCCGTACTGAGTCAGCGAGTAGAACAGCAATAATCATTCTTTCCGTCCATACATGTTATCATAGGTAGCATCGTAACACAGGGCATAGGTGCACGATCCCCAAGAGTCATTGACACTGCCAAGAGATCAATATCAATGATCAAAACAGATAAGATAAAGATGCCTCGAGCAACGAAGCTCCAAATTCCCTGTCCAAATCCAAGTTTAATCATCGACAACGCCCATCATTCCTCCTTCAAAACCGCCAACGCTTCCTCCACAGCCCACACCCCCACCCTTGCCCATTTCCCATCAGTCCGCTTCAGATACGCCAAAACATCTTCTGGCGTTGGCCCCCTTGCTGGCGCTCCTCCGCCCCTCCCTGCCCTCGGACTCCCTCTGGTACTGCGTCCACGCCGTAGGGCACCCACCGCATCTCCTACGCAATCGGCCAATAGCTGCCGTGTCAGTGGGACATACGCTTCTTCATCCATGAGTGGATCTGAGAGATACGCGGGATCCGCGTCCGCATCGACAATGTCCATACCGCGCCCTGATCCTTTCTCGTGCTGGTGGTGGCGCTGTCCACTGCCCGTAGATTGTCGCGGCGGGTGGTAGTGTGAATAGAGTGACCCTGACGCAGACAAGTTGTAAAGCACCGACGCATTCATATCCGCTGGGGTGGACGGTTCACACCACGATGCGAAGAGCGCCCCAAAAGCGTTCTGCGTGTCGTTTTTCCACGACCCACTTGACTGCGGGAGTAGAGGCAGGAGCGAAGGTGGTACCGGTAACGGCCGCACTTCGCCATCCCAGAGTATGATGCTCCCTTCTTCGTACAACTTGACGACCGCCCATGAGAACAACCGCGCGATCTTTTTGCGCGGCGGATCTGCCGCTGCCCCAGCCCGAGGTGTATCTGTAGACCTTTCGTTTTCTCGTCCGTTCGTTCTTCCAAGTGGTGCCGAGGTTGACGCTATGATACGAGAGTTTGCCCGTTCCCTCCCACGATCAGCCTTGTCTCTTTTTCGAGTCTCAGCACGGACGACACGGGCAGCGAGCAACGCCAACTCAGGTACGCGTCGGAGATGCGAGAGTGTGAATCCAAGCGTTGGTCCATCCGTGTTTTCCTCTTCCTCGCTGTCCCGAGTTTCGTTTCTTGCAGTTTGACGAAGGCGGGGTGTTGATTCGTCGCCCCCACCATCGTCTTGTACGCGTTTTGTCGGTGTCTTGAGCCCTCCACACAAGCTCCACGAGGGAGAGGGCCGAAGAGCAGGAAAAGGCGGAGGAGCATTATCCATATAGTGCTTGACATACAGCCGAAACGTGTTCGCAGTGAGATCGCGCGTGTGGAGACGTGAGGGGTGTCGCAATTTGGGCTTGCGTGGTACCTGACGACGCAAAAGGACATGGAAAGCCATATGTCAAGAGACGGTAGGGATAAGCTCTGGCCATCTGATATGTGAGCTTACCTCGTGTGCTTTGGTGGGGCTAGATGATTTACATGGGCTAGAGGGAGTCGAAGACGCGATGGACGATGCAATAGGCGAGGATGGGACGTGAGTGTGTTCGTGATGGGAAGATCGAGCATGCAGTGATACGGATGGGGGTTTATTTCGATTCTGGAGTGGCAACGGCATCCGTGGTGGCGCGGGAAGGGCATAAGACGTAGTGCTAGGGCCCATTTGTGGTATGGCCAAGGAATTAGAGAAAACGCTCGCATCCACATCTACCGCTTCTGGTGGGGGCGGAGAATCACTTGGAGACGTCCGTGAAGTGGGTTTTGGGGGTAGGATGAAGGGATCCGCGAGGGAATACTTTGTCTTATGGAGCTCAATGACCCGCTCCAAGTGTGTGATCTCGTCAAGTGAGGAAGGGCAGGGATCTGTGCGAATGAGCAATAGAAACGTTGATAGAAATGAAATCGGGACATACTGATCGTATCAGCATGGATCTGCTTCGATTCGTAGTGTCGTACGACTTTACCAACGACTCGAACGGGATAGCCAGGTTCTGTAATCGGGACTGGTGGTTCCGTCGACTCGGATTTGGACTTGTCGAGACGCGGCTTCTTGGGCGAGGAGGGTTGGGAATTCGCCTTCGCGCTCAAACCTCCCGTGGGCTTGGAGAGAAGACGCGGTGCGGGTGCGGGTGCAGCGAAGGTAGGATTTGCGTGACGAAGGACACAATCGATCACCGCTGTACCGTCGTCGACTGGTAGCGCCGTCAGCGCAAGGAGGAGTCGAACATGGACCTGGACCGACCGGTGTAGATAGTGCGCTTATCGTAAACTTGAATGGCTACGATCATACCGACGAGAAGAACAGTTCGACAAGGCATATGTCCGAGCCAGAAGAAGTCGGTGTCTGACTCAAACCCGGGTGAGTCGGGTAGAAAGGAGAGCATGAACATACAAACCTTTGCTGTTAGATTGGCGCATAGCGAGCACGTCGCGTACGAAGCATGGCGCAATCGATTCTTTCGTGAGCGTCCACTCCCAAATTTGCAAGTCGGTCATCGTCTTGAAGCAAGCCGATTGACGAAACACAGACGCCAATATTTCGCGCGACAAGCCAGTCACGTGGGCAATCCGTCGTCATCACATGACCATATCTAGCGATGGCTCATAAAGTGGAAAGTGCATATGATGGATTCGCTCGCCATTTCTTTTTTGATAGGTGAATCAGATATATGATACATTTCAAGGGACCTGATACATTCGAGAAAAGGAGAGAAAATGTGTTAATCAATTCTCGCAGCAATCGATTGCTCCAGCTTCTCAGCATCTATCCCGGGAAACCTTGGGACGATCCGGTATCCGAATGGAAGGGGATGTCCGGACATCAGAAGGGCAGCGCCGCATCAGAGACAGTCAGGTAGATCGTGCGTCACTTACATCGAAATCCCGCTCGAAAATCTCGGTTCCACTGGCATTTCCACCCCGTTCTCATCTAGGGGTCTCAAAATCTTGAACACCGCCAACGCCTTGGCGATCACCGACCACATCAACATGTTCGCAAAGTGTCTTCCGACACATATTCGTCGTCCGAATCCAAACACGAGTTGTTCGATGCCAATGTGCTTGAGGGAACCATCGCCATTGAGGAACCGTTCAGGTATGAACTCGTTGGGGTTCGGGTACTTGGATTCGTCATGTGTCATCAACCTTCAAAAGAGATCATTGGAATCTATCAATTAGCAAGATGAGAAGCTCAAACCAAATGTTTGCTAATATTACAGCCCCTGAAAATGTAGATCAATTGACAGCCAGATAGGATCAAGACTGCAGATTGTTCACCCTTTGGAATGTGGAATCCACTATACACTGTTGGATACTCAGTTAAGTCACTAGAGTATCCAACAGTACACTGAGTGCGAAGTAACTATGTGATTATGTAACGAGTGGCTGTGTCACCATACCAGGTGGCTGAATCTCGGATCCTCCGACATACACATCATCGTCAATCACAGTATGAGAGAGTGCTGCGTTGTTCGAGCGGATCAGTAACAATCGCTGACGAAGAAATGGTACCACCAACATAATGGAGCGATAGGGTAGCATCTAAGCGTTTCCCATAAAATGGCATCCAAGAAGGGCAACAAAGGGCGATCGCTCATCGTCGGAAGTCTGGAGTTTCCCACCACGGAATCGATTTGCTTTTGTGCCCTTTCCTGTGCCGCCGGGTTCAAGACCATCATCAGGAAGAACGACATTAGGAACGAATGGGACTGTTTCACATAATTAGTGATGATCGGTGGTATCAAGCTGTGGTGACACGGACAGTTTCCGATCCAGCTAACGCGGTGGGGGATAGTCACCAGAAAAGAGCTTCGTGAAGAGTCCTGGTAGCGTACCGAGAAATGCAGTCCCAGTTGCCTCCTTGAGCCCCTCCATCCAGGGGTCACTGGGTGAAATTCCTTTCGCTTCCATGCCCCGCATTGCATCGTATACCATGGATGGGGCGGTGCTGTCATGCATCTAATATATACAATCTTCACGTGTCCATGGAATGTATAATCTTTTTTTCCTATCATTCTTTGAAGGGAGTACTTGAATGGTCGTTCCAAATACTGCTTCGAAAAGATGCGTGCTGTAGCCATTTGCCTCTTAAATGACATACCAGGAAACCACGACGGGATGTAAAGCACTTTCAATAGACCCACGTCATAAGAGAATATTCAACAAGAACATAGTTGACTCACGGATTGGAAAGACGTCAAGTATCACAGCAACGTCGGGATGAAAAGCGGGCACGATAATCTTCATTACACTTGCCGCAATGTCGAAAAGCTCATCCTTGCGAGATGGCGGGTCGTAGTCATAAGTACTGTTCAGAATGACTGAGGCTGTGTATCTTGAAAATACTCGAGTGTTGTGTGGTTGTAAATTCAATCTGGAGAAACACACTTACTCGAACGCGTGGTCATCCAGTTGGTCGGGGTTATCGAGTAGTTGTCGTAGGAGATGGCATGCCTTGTTATGTTGCAATGGGATAAATCGAGATACCGCATCAAGTCGGAAGGTCAGGTGGAAAAACCGCCTATGTAATCGCCATCGATCGTCATAAGGCAATAGAATGGTGCTGAAAACTAGACCGCACCCTGCATGGTAGCGGATTGAGATAAGTGGTCACGGTACGAACTAGAATGATGAGCCTGACATTTCGGTAGCAATGAAGTGTGGACGATCCGAATATATCCTAGAGCGGTTCTCGAGCAGGTCCTTGGCAATCTTCTCCGAGTTAAGGATGATGATTTCTCTCCCCATCTGTCGAGAGCAGACAATGTCACCTACATGGGCATCGATTCGAGTACTAGTTAGCTTTTTTAGGCCTGACCCTGCGATTACTACCTACCGTATGTTCTTGCCCATCCGGCATATGTCAACCATGGAGCATCTGTATCTATTCCGATAATATTGCCAGCCCATGATAACCCTAGAGGCCCAGGGGGTAGTGGATCAGGGTCTGGGCTCTTGAATGCCCGTCGTCCAATATACAGAATCATGACACAGCCGAGGGAGAGGGTGGTCAAGGTGGTCCTGTCATTCATTGCGTGCCAGAGGATGAATGGTACTCCAGAGGCCAGCTAGGCGCTTGTCCGGAAGATGTGTTCCGTCATGTAGTACTTCAAATGGATGCGGGAACCATCGCTGATAACAACCAGATGGGATAGGTGTCATACTAGTTTCGGCTCCGGCTCTGTCGTCCTGAATTTGTAAATCGATATGATCCCTTTAGTACGAGCCAGCTCCTTGTGCTAGTTACACATTCTGTCATTGTGCAGTCGATGTAACCCGTCACTGGTGGGAGTGCGATGATCTACTACTGCTGCTCATGGACACCCCCGGGTCCATCAGTGGTGTCTCCCAGGTTTAGCATCATGCTACTGATGACTTGATGATCATCGCATGCTCGGGGTTCAGGAATTTCGACTTCTCGATATATGTAAACTGAGGACTAGGTTCAATCTACTTCAGTTGTGCTTGGCAATTCAATTTATCAAGCAATGTCTACATGCTTTACGTGCATCTGAATGAAGAATGTGATCGGTTCTGAGATGAAATGCGTCAAGCAGCGCTCGCGGAAATCAGTCTCTCCAGTTTCTCGGCGTCAACCTCTGGAAATCTAGGGACAATCCTGTGCCCGAATGGGAGTGGATGTCTGGACAAGAGAAAGGCAGCGTCGCATTAGAGATGAAGAAATGAAGTCATACCCAACGTGCACTGCTCACATTGAAGCGCCACTCGAAAACTTCGGCTCAATTGCAATCTCGGCCCCGTTTTCATCCAGTGGTCTCAATATCTTGAATACCGCCAACACCTTAGCGATCACCTCCCAAACAGACTGGTCCGCAAAATGTTTTCCCACACACATCCGTCGCCCGAATCCAAAAGCGAGGTGTTCTATGTCGTTGCGCTTAAGGGAACCGTCGTCATTGAGGAAGCGCTCGGGTATGAACTTATCAGGATCTTGGTACTTGGATTCATCGTGCGCCATTGACCTAGGAAGAGTGGTCATTTGGGTCCGTTAGACGACAGATCGAATAGCGCTAACCAAACATTCGCTAGCAGGATCGCACCTGAAAGTCCGCTTCAGAAGACACTCGAAACCGAAGAGGATGTCAATTACCCTTTGGAATGTGGAACCCGGCATATACATCGTCGTCCACAGCAGCGTGAGGGAGCGCTGTGTGTTTCTAGCGGATCAGTAACTAAAGGTAAAGAACAAACGGAAACACCCACACAGAGGAGATATGGGGTAGCACCTGAGTGTTTCCCAAAATATTGCATCTATAAAGGGTAACGAGGGCCGATCATGTATTGTCGGCAATCTGCTATTGCCCACCACGGCATCGATTTGTGCTTGCGCCTTTTCCTGTGCTGCTGGATTCAGCACCATCGTCAGAAAGAATATCATCAGGACAGAGTGGGACTGTCTATATTGTCAGCACGATCTTACGACCAAGATGTTGCTTCACGAACAGTTTCCGAAGCGGCTGATAAGGCGGAGAGCATACATAAGCAAAGTAAGATTTCGCACAGAAGGAACGCAGTAGCATACCTAGGAAGGCAGTACCAGCTGCCTCCTTGAGTGCCGTCATCCAAGAAGCAGAAGGTGGAGCACCTTTCTCCTCCATGCCCCGCAATGCGTCGCGTACCATGGACGGGGCAGCGTCACCACACATCTTACATAAGTAATTTCAAGTTGCGCATGAGAGCAGTAACCGTTTCAATCATACCACTCTCTGAAGAGAGAACTCGAATGGTCGCTCCAGATACGATTGTGAGAAAATGCGTGCTGTGGCCATCTGCCTCTTAAAGGTCATACCAGGGAACCACGATGGGATGTAAAGCACTTCGGATAGGTCCACGTCATAACGGAACACACAACATGTTTACATTTGACTCACGGAATGGAAAGGCGCCAAGCATAATAGCAACGTCGGGGCGAAATGCGGGCACCGTAATCTTCAGCACGTTTGACGCAATGCGAAGGAGCTCGTCCTCCCTTGATTCCGGGTCATAGTCGTATGTACTGTTCAGGATGATTGAGGCGGTGTATCTCAAGGGAGTTTTGGGTGAGGCCTGTTAGTACATTCACACTGACACATCGTTACGCTTACTCAAATACATGGTCGCTGAGTTGCTCTGGGCTATTGAGCAATCGACGTAGGAGAAGACATGCCTTATTGTGTTGCAGGGGTGTAAATCGCGATACTGCGTCAAGCCGAAATGTCTGATGGAAAAACTGCCTGTGTAGTCGCCACCGATCGCCGTAAGGCAATAAGGCAGAACTGAAACCTAGACCATGCCTTGAATAGAAGATTGAGGTGAGTAGCGCGAGCTAGAGGAATGGACCCAACATCTCAACGGTAATGAAGTATGGGCGGTCCGAATATATTCTAGAGCGGCTCTCAAGTAGGTCCCTTGCAACCTTCTCCGAATTGAGGATGATGATGTCCTTTCCCATCTGCCGAAAGTAAATAATATCGCCTACAGGTCCATCAGTTGGGGTGGTTAGCTGTTCTCGATATGATCCTGTTATAACCCACCATATGTTCTCGCCCACTCTGCGTATGTCAACCATGGGGCACTTGTATTTACTCCGATAGCGCTCCCAATCCACGGTAATCCAGGAGGTCCGGGGGGAAGTGGACGGCGAGATTGATTCCCAACTGTGCGTCGTCCAAAATACAGAATCACAGCACATCCGGCAGCCAAGGTTGCTGTAGTCGTCCAGTTGATAGACATCGCGTGGAGAGGCGAAATCGTTCGTAAATGATCGGTTGCCGGACTTGAAACTTGAAAGGATCCGTTCTTATACATCACTAGAGTGTTCAAAGTCCGGTGACGTTCGGTGACGCAGCCGCTACACTAACGCAACGATGACGCTCACTCGTTGACGATCGACCCCATCTTACATGGACCACGTTACGATATAACAATATATTGTAGGCTCTCACTCAATACATCTAGATAGCAAGATATATGCTTGGCCCATCAAGTTGTTGGATTGGCGAGCGCGCGCAGCCGCGACCGCGACCGGCCCAATCGGCCACCAGCGCACGCGCGGTCCTGGCGTGCCACCGTTCCTCGCGTACCTCTTTCTTTCCGTACGATCTTATTGTTCTCCCCTTACGTAGCATCACATTCTGCCCGATCCTGTGCCTACATTCTTCGGGATCACTTTCACTCAGTCTTTTCGGATCTATTCAGTTTACTTCGTACCTAAAATCCCCATAGTATTGTCGGGCACCTCAGTCCGTTGCAAGCGCACGACTGAGGTGAGCTAGCTATATAGTTTGTACCTACTCGAGCCAACTAGTATCTAGTGTTATCCTGATAGGCGAATATATATTAGTCCGTTACAAGCACATGACTGAGTTATCTCGATAGTCGCATGTCCCTTTTCCCCAGCCGGCCATATTCTCATACAAGTGTGACAGCCATACGATCTCACTCGACACATAACAGAAAGGCATGTCGATTAAAGTGCCCCGTATCCCTCTCACTCATATACATCATCATCCAACTCCTCTCCATCATCTGCAATAACCCAATCTTCATCCTCACCATCATCCAAGTCACTCCCCTCTGCCTTTTCCCCATCCTTGCCATTTCCCTCGCTATCTTGCTCACCAGCTTCTTCACCTTCACCCTTGCCTTCACCTG
>JBBPJV010000182.1:0-37439 GCA_038088915.1 Sutorius aff. eximius
AATCATGGACTGTATCGGCTGTGACAAGTGCCGTCTCTGGGGTAAAGTCCAAACCACTGGCGTGGCTACTGCCCTCAAGGTCCTGTTCGAAATGGACGAAAATGCCCTTCAGTACGTAACCTTTTCTCCGTACCATAATCCCATAATGAAAACGCGTTTGGTTCCACATAGTCACGACACGAATCAGAACCTTTTGCAACGTTCGGAAGTTGTCGCATTGATCAACACGCTCCATCGCTTTAGCGAGAGTCTGCACGCTGTCGAACACTTCCGGGAGATGTGGAAGGAGACTCGAGAGGAAGATTCTGCGAAGTTGATCCATGAAGCGGAAAAGGCCATCGCTGGAAACGTAAGTCTGCTTTGCTTCGGGGATTTGGGTGCGCGCGGCTGAATGGTTTCGCGATTAGCCACGACCAACGCCTGATGTACAGATCGCGCCCGGGAGAGTGCCCCCTGCTACTACCACAGCTTTACAGCCGAACGTTTGGATTATACTCCGGGCACACTTGTTTGGGCTGGCGGACAGTTGCAGACGACATACCACCACTTTCCTATCCGAGATGTGGCAGAAGCTATCAGAGGTAGTGCTGCCTTTGAGGACGGAACTTTGACGCATGAAAATCTTCGTTAGGCTTGTTCTTCAGATTGGAAAGACATACCGATGGATACGCTTATCGATTTCTGGGCTATTTGGGCAACATGCTATACTCTGAGCTTTCGCACTGGGTTCATCTGTTATATGCTGGGTTATTTACTTTATCAGGATGGTCAAAAAAAGTGAACTAAAGGGAGACCGAGTCGATGTGATAATATGTCCTAGGTCAGATCGGTACGCCATCTAGATCATCCTCTGTCATAGGTTCCCCATCCACGTCGGCATCGTCCGTTTCGGGACCACCCGCCATGGGAACGCCGTCAACGTTTTCATCCAGCGGAACACCATCCATGTTTTCCTCGAGCGGACTTCCGTCGACGTCTTGATCAAGTGGTACACCATCGACATCCATATCCTCAATTGGTATACCATCCACATCATCGCCGTCTTTTCCGGTCTCCTGAGGAACAGAAGAGCCGGATTCCTGGGCCGGTTGGAATGACTTGGCCTTAAACCGGGACGCATACGCCGATTGAGCGTCCATCGTCCCATCGTCATCCTTTTCTTGTTGCTCAGCTTTCAACTCTGCATGATCGATGCCATCAAGCCGCGCCCGAAGTTCGGTCGTAAACTCTGGTGGAAATACGATCCAGTCTTCCCATATGTCCACGACCGAGGTGATTTGCTTCTTGAATGTTTCCGCGGTGATGCGGCCAGGGAACGAGTGATAAATGGTGGAAAGGTGGTCGAAAACAATGCCGAGGCGCGATTGGAACTCCTGACGGAACTTCCATGCACTCGGGACTGGAGCGGCTGAATTGTGGAGGATATCACAAATGAGGTGAAGGCGTGCGATTTTGCGTGGGACCGGAGTGCCATCTACCAACAAAGAAGTGATGATGACATCGGAGACCTAGGGGGAAGGCAGTGAGATTCAGGAACCGGACGACGAAGAGATTTCCGTACCTCGCGAGCCGCCTCGGCATGTTCCAGACTGAACGTCATACAACGAGCAAGTTCACCACGCTTGCCGGAAAGAGCGCGCAACATCGCCTCAAACCTCTTCCGTGCGAGTCTCCCCAACACGGTCTTTTTTGTGCGTTCCTGCTCTGATTCCTCCGCGGAGTCGGTGGAGTATACCGAATTGTACCCCTTATATGAGCGTGTCAATGAAACAAGGAGAACACAGAGACGGGAACCCACATCGTCATCAAAGTCTGGTTCCACGATGTCGTCGCGCTCCACCAACCCTCGGTAGAAGGCATGTCTGTGGTGCTGTAATATCGATGTATAAAGTAATAATTTGAACGATTCCAAAGAAACCAACCTTGCGTTCTCTAAGGAAAGCATATTTCGGATTGTTCCGTTCCCATTCTTTGAGATTCTCCGCGTATTTGGGCCCATGACCTTTGACCTCGGCCGCCACCGCCCGTATGAATGTGTCTGTGACACCAGATTCGTCCTCTTCACGTCTCCGTGTCCCACTGTGAGATCGCCGACGAGGACTCCGACTGTCATAGCGCTTTGAACGACTGTACGAGCGACGCCGTCGACGCGAAGGCGACCGACTGTAGCTGTACGACCGACTCCGTGACCGTTGGGAAGACTTGTGCTTGCGACCACCAGAATGTGAGCGTGAACGACGCCCCGAAGAATATGACCGACTCCTGGTTCTTTCTCTTCCCTGGCGATGATCTCGAGAACGGGAGCGCGAACGGGATTGGCGACTCGTGACTACGACATGACCTGAGCCTCATACGCGGTAAGAGCATATAGGCAGGACTCGCACCATACAATGGCTTCGCTGCCATAGGGACAGCTTTGCTCCACCCGACACGTAACACCGAGCCCCCCCAGTCAAAGCCATCCATTTCTCTTAGCGCAACCTCCGCATCCTTGCGTTTCATGAACGAGACGAAGCCGCTGAGACCAGTATTACGATTTCGTCTTGACGTGGTCATGTCACTGCCAGGACCGCTACTGCCATCGCCACGAGGCCACATGATCTTGACCTGAAGACATTTTCTAAAACGGGGGAAAATCTGGCGGAAAGTAAGGGCCTACCGAGCCAACAGGTCCATGGCGAGCAAAGAACTGGCCCAAGGATTGCTCCGTGACGTTTGAAGGCAAATTAGCAACGAAAAGGTTGGACGTCTAGGCAACACCGCATTCGAGATATAAGACGAGCTTCTGTACATTACTTACCTCTGGGTCTCCTCGATCCTTGCTCCCACTCTGGCCCTCGTAGGCTAGAACGGGTCGGTTGAGAACGACGACCCTCAGACACAACACACAAGCACAAACCTGCCAAAGCTGTCACGGATCGTCCGTGTGCTACAGATCCAAGCTGAGGCACTTTTCGCGCGTTTTGGTTGTCGGGACTTACCAGAACGAGAATACCGAGCTTCTCGCAAGGCTTGCTCCCTAAACACGGCATCAGGGGACGGAGAGCATAGCTACGAATCTACATACCTCTTGATTTCCTCGAGAAACGAGTCCATGGCACGCTTGCCTTTCGGTTTCAGAACAATAGTCGGCGGGGCAGCCTGAAAGGTCCATCAGTCTACGTAGTCAATCATACAACACCTCCTCACATCATCCATTTCCTCCCGCAACACCCTCGTCCTGGAGGAGCTCTCAATCGCGCTCTTCGCAGAGGGTTGATACGGCGTCCTCGCATCCTCCGACCCCCGAACAAACATCGATCCGCTCTTCTTCCTGCCCACATCCTCCCCCTCGAACGCATCTAAAAAGTCGGCATACGCTCTCGCCGCGTTCTCCTCTTCCTCCTTCTTCTTCGCCTCCGCTGCCTCCTTTTCCTTCTCTCGCCGAGACTTGCGCACAGTCCCTTGAGCGTACTGGGACAACTTTTGGTCGTCCAGTGGCTTTTGCTGGTTATATGAAGCAAATTGGTGAGTACCTCGACATTAAAGAAATAGGTCCTATCCATCGCACTGGAAACGAAGGTTCTTCGTCGTCGTTGTCAAAGAACGCCGCTAACTTGGACTTTGTTTTATCCATGGAATGGCCAGACGGTAGCACTCGGAATGAACTAAAGTGTACTTGGGAGGCAAGACACGGATTCCCACGCTTACTACGCCCGAATTGAGTGTACCCCAGCAAATCTACATCATCAAGCTAGCCAAACCTCCCATGGCATATGCCATCGGTTTCAGGGGCGGATGAGGCTGCGCTTCAAATTGGTAGTACTTTAGATCCCCAGCAGCATCCATGTGGATCTGTTGGTGCAATATTAGAGTGTGGGCCAAAGGCCGGTTCATTGAACCACTCACATATGCGCCTTTGTTCCCTACTTGGTCAACATAGTTGGGTGCGGAAAATACCTAGCACAAGAATGAGTATCCATACCATGAATCGACGAGTGTGGACTTGCCGTTGTGCACAACCCGTCATGCTCAATGGCGTAACCATCTAGAACTGTGAGCACCGACGAGGTCAGGACGTAATGAAGCTACTTACTCTCTCGCACTTCGTGACTACGAATGATGCCAGTGACGCCATTGAGGTCGCACCACCGTTTAGTGACATCCGGTCCGAAGGAAATACCAACACCCTGGAGCACGTTGAGACAACGTGTGACAGGGAGCCGGTCCGACCACGTACCCGCTTGCTTGGCCCGCGCCCTGGTGTATCCTGAGGGTCGGTCCACAACAACTATGATCGTGTGAGAGTGTGTACAATAGCTTCCCTGGTTCCATACCTCGCCTACGGGCCAGGGGTTTCAGCATTTCAGATCGAAGAACGTTCTGACCAAACACTCACACATCAAACCCTCCTGACCAGGCTGTCTTCCGATACGCGGTATCTTCCGTATCTCCTCTAATGTCACACCATCCTGGCTGAATAACCCACCATGAACGACAAAATAACGTTTGAGCTTCTCCGGAGATAATATTGTCTTTGATGTGACGTCTTTAGATGACTTTGTTGCACTGACCAAAGTTGCCAGTGGCACTATATGAATTATCAATTTTCCAAGATAAAGTATAGCCTCAAACCACGCACAATCCGTGAATACATGCGCGAAAAGCTGGGTTTGGTAACTCGGTGTACCGAAAACGCTAGATTGAAACTGCCTCACTTTGTATGTCTGTTCGCCATGTTTTTGCTTGGCTTCTCCTTCGAAGCCATACGTCCGGTTCATCTCCTTGGCTTCATGGTTGCCTCTATTGATGAACATTCGGGTAGGGTATAACCCTGACGTCCTTCAACCACTATGAAAGTCACGTAGCTCAGTCAGTACTTACATTTATAGGCAAATGCAGTCAATATCACTTCGATAGACCAAGATCCTCTGTCAACCAGATCGCCGTTCATCAATAGACAATGGTCAGGCGAAGGCGGTCCGGTGAGCGAATACAGATGGAGCAAGTCATAAAATTGCCCTAAATGAGATGTGCGTTAGTGCACGACACCATCAGAGTCCAATCCCACGACACACCGTGGACATCCCCAATGACGTCGCATGTCACTCCGTCCGCAAGATCGAGATTGACCAGGCTGTCCTCTTTCACAAACGACGAATGGGCGCCAAGAACGATCTCCCAGGCATATCTCCGCGGAATTTTCTTCCCTTGCTTAAACCAGTCGATCATGCTTGAAATGAATTCATGAGTGATGGTATACTTCCCGTCCTCGGTCACATCAAGTTTCGGACCCGCGTAGTCGGTTTCTACCTCGCAGCCACCTATTTAATACGCTCGTCAATAAATCTAACTGCGCAGATGTGCACTGCGGCCGACCTTGCGCAATGATTTCTAAACAGCGCTCCACAGCATTCTTTTCTTCTTCCATCTCGATTGCCTAAAACGCATTTCGGCACGAACAACAATACCGAGTCTCCATTGCATACCTTCTCGAATTCGATTTTTCGAACGAGTTTTTGAGTTGCCGTTAGCTGCGATCTAACGAGGTCATTCTTCGGCTCTAGAGCAACGACCTTCTTGAAATCAGCGACCGCCAACTGAGGCTTTGCGATCTGGAGGTAACACGTTGCCCGTCTAATGTACGCGATGAACGATACGCGTCGCCGCACACGAGAACGAGGAAGACGCACCTATAGAATGCCTTTGCATACTTGGGGTCGACCTCAATCGCCTTGCCTGTTCGTCATGAATCTCGCATGAGCGGACCGAAACGCAAGATCCACTCACACGCATCGTTGAGCGCGAAGCCATACTCTTCCAGCCTCGTCCGGGCAGCAGCCCGGTTGCACCAGACTGTGGCATCCCTTGGATTCAGTTCGATGGCCTTTGTGTAAAGGCTGACGGCTACTGTGAAGTTGTGACCTTGACAAATCGTCGTCAAGCTACCATGCGTGATCCAATCAGGAAGAAGTACATACCTGTGAACGCCTTGTTGGCCTCCACTTTCAGCTTCACAGCCTGCGCCCTGTCTTCATCGGTGACGTCTTTCAGACTCAGTGTCTGCAGCTCAGGCGAAGGCAGCGATGTCACCGAGGTCGAGGCGGGCGAGGCGGGCGCCGAGGATGATGATGAGGCATTGCTCATGGTGCTCTGTAGATCGGTAAAGATATGTCAGGGCCACAAAGCCTCAACTCTTGGTCACCAGATCAGCTCGTCGTTCGACTTTTCTTTTGAGAATGTATCAATCTCACGATCGGTGGCTGTGTTACATCCTCCAAGCTCCACTATCAAAGGTACTGCAACGGACGACAAAAATGTAGATTACTAAACATTTCGAGGTCTACCCTGGCACGAGGATAAAACTAACTACGAGGGGCGGCAGAGCTGTCTCGGCACATTCGTGAGTCGTCAAAGCATCGCATTCGTGGAATCCTCGGTTGCATGGGAAAGAAAAGCCAGTTGGAGCATATGTTAAGGTTGAAGTATTTGCCGAGAGGAGAGTCGCGCTCGTGGGGATTGACATCTAGCATCCACCCATTCAAAAGTTGGTGAAGGGTGAGTAGAATGGTAAACAACGAGGTATTATGCTACCTATCTGAAGCACTGCATGCTCACTAGTCCAGATTGTTTTGCTCGTGGCGGTTACCATTCTGAGCGGCAGCGTTGCCTGCGCCTGTTGGGAACATCCGATTGCCCACTACTTGACGGTCTCAGGAAACTCACATGTGTCAACCCCTTGTACCAACCGCTGCAATGACAAATCACTAGGGGATCGCAATTTACACTGCCAAGAGTCTGGGAGAAGAACCCAGCTCCTTTGTGGATGTTAAAGTCCTGAAAAAAAACCTACAGTTAACATGTGACATTGCCAACACGAGTGCCTACTGGGTTTTAGCAATTACCACTGGGTGCACCACCTCATTTATCAACGGTGA
Organism: Sutorius aff. eximius; assembly: GCA_038088915.1. NCBI lineage: Eukaryota > Fungi > Basidiomycota > Agaricomycetes > Boletales > Boletaceae > Sutorius > Sutorius aff. eximius. Next base: position 6,918 of record JBBPJV010000182.1, read on the forward strand.
TTTGCATCAGACCCTGCTCTCCTGCATCGCAAAGGATGCGAGCATGACACCAGGCACTAGTTCCGATGTTCACATTCAGTGACCCAGCTGAACTCAAACGTGAGCGACAACTAAGCACCATATTGGTGACCATGCTTGTCGAAGAGAGGTACAAAATTCTTGCATGCAGAGAAAGCGGATCCAGGGTTATAGGCGACCTGCAAGAGTTCAGCTCTGACAATACCATCAAGGAATACGAGAGGAGTCCACCTTCCTGATGTCAAGTTACAGTTCCAGAAAATCAATGTTTCTGTTGGGACCGCTTAGCGCAGTTATCTACACTAATGTGCATGTCAGGCACGAGTGAACGTGGGTAATTAGTAACCCGTTGTGGTTGGCCCGCTCGACCTACAAGAGTCGGCTGATACGACATTGACCAGACCATCGATGGGGCCGATGTTCGCCGCCAAGGAACCCATACTCGAGGAAGGCATGTGCTGTAGAGTAACGGAGGTAGAACAAGACGAGAGTGCGTATGGGAACGCATCGAGCAGCGTGGGGAGAGTGGTGACGCCATGGGTAGAGAGGACACTGGTCTGGCATAGCCCGAATTCCAATCAGCATCTAATTGGAAAAAAGATAGAGCACTGCTGTTCTTCTGAGACGAGCCGAGCAAGCCAGCGGAATTTAACGTGGGCCTGAACCTGCGGGCTCTGCGTGCGTATGACCTCTGACGGCCTCGCGTGGCATGCGAGCATGCCGAAGCGGGCGTATCGAGCAACAGAAAAAGCGAGACAGTAAGAAATGACTCATAAATGGGTGTGGACGTGTGCAGGAATATCGAAGAGAAGATGAGCAGTTTTCCACTGGCCGCGACGTATTGTAGGGCCAGTCAATGCACAGCGGTGATGCCCACTCTCGTGGCCCACGGCGACCTGCACGAAAACTATCAGCATAGGGACGTGGTTTCTGTTCGACCGAAGAGAACCAAAGATTCGAACACACGGTCAGGAGTGGTACATTGTGTTCTACGTCTTTACCTACGAGATAGTGTGCAAGCCATGGTCGGTCAGCGATTCATCGGGCGCGAAAAACCGGTCGGGAGTAATTAGTGACCAACTTGAAACTGCAAGGGATCCAAGCCATGGCGGGTGTTCACGGGAGGGCGGGAGGATGACACGTGGAGACAAACATGCGTGCGGTGCAAGGTCACGGCTGTGAGAACAGATGACGTCTCGACAGGAGTCCTCCCATCAATGATTCGGACATGGACAAAAAAAGCGAGCTCGGATGCTACTCCATGGCTGTATGTGTTTGACTGTCCACTGCAACCGGAAATACACGGCAATCGACCCCGCCTACCGATGGCACCGAGTCACGCCCGACTCGGAGCGCGGCCTCGACGGGCATAGGCGGTGCAGCATCGGGACCCCGTGATGCAGTGTCAGGGGGACAGGGGTGGGAAGAGTGACTCCTCCATTTTATAGCGCCCGAGTCAACTGCACACAAGAGTATTTAGAATTCTTTCTCTTCCTCCTCCTCCTCCTCCTCCTGCTTTCTCCCTTCCCCACCAGACGCCCAGCCTCGTTCTCTACCCTTCCCCATCGTATAGTACTCTCCTGACCCAAGGGGAGCCCTATACACCCCAGGGACGTTCTAGAGTCGCTCGACTTTAGACCCGTCCTTGCATCCCAACCTTGCGTTACAATGTACCAATACACCAAAACCCGATTCGCCAACCCCATTCGCATTCAAATTGTTGCCGTCAAACTCGAGATCTCGCCCGTCGCTCCTATCGTACTCAACACTGTTAATGCTTCCCGTATTGTATTCTAGATAGCATCCTCAAGCGCCCGTATTTCTCCTCTCGCCCGCTTCTTCGCACCGATTTATCCGCTCAGTTCATGCGACCCGCCGCACACTCATTGCCCCATCGGGGTTCCCCCTCAACCTCACATACCAGGGTTCGTTGGCAACCCTACCACGCTTCACTCCAATCTATCCCCCCTCGTCCATCGCCACTTGCCTATCTCATCACCCCCGCCTCATCAGCTGTTTCCGTATCTCCGTCTCCTCGTTCTCTTTCCGAACCCGACCGCACACGCTATGCCCATCTTCCGACCCGCGACTCCAAACTCCGCGACATACAAAAGTCAAAGTTTGCCCTCAATCTCGTTGGTGAGCCTCCTTCATTCAAATTTTCTTTTCGTTTATTTAGGTTTCTCTTGCGATAAGACCAAACCGTCAAATCTCTATGCGATATATGGCCTCAGCAAGATATTCCGACCGTGTTCCTAACCTCGGGGCGCCCAGTGGTTTCCCCGATTTCGGGTTCGGATCATCTGCATGGCCCCAACGCCTTTCACTCCACTCCCCGTAATACACAGTTGCCTTCCCCAATTTCCCCGATGACTCAGCCTGCTCCCGTGGTCTCGCCCCTTCCCTCTTACTCGACCCAGCTCGTCGCTCCTTCACAGCACCAGCGATGCGACATTGCATCAATCAAAGGTTTTGTCCACGAGGTTCTCCGTCGGTCGCGGACTTCAGGAAGTGTTCTTCAAACGGCACTATGTTACCTCGAAGCTATTCGCCCAAGAGTTCCAGAACTCGTTCAGAAGGAGAAGCAGTGTTTTTCCGCTTCTTCTCCCGCGGGATCGGATGACGATCGGATATCCCAAGGCGGGATCGATATCGAATACGACATCGATTATATAGGTCTCTCCCTCGAAACATCGTCCTCCGACAGTCTACTCGCCACCATGCGGATCAACCCGGTTTCGTACGAAGCCGATGCTTCGTTTTCAATGGAACCGGGCATTGATACCGACAAGGTACCGAACCACAAGTCAAAGACAAGTAGCTCTTCCCTCCCCCCGCTTCCCCCGCTTCCCTCCCCCCTGCTGTGTCCGCGTCGCACGTTCCTTGCGTCATTGATCTTGGCGTCAAAATTTATGCAAGACCGTTGTTATTCAAACCGCGCATGGGCCAAGCTCTCTGGTCTTCCACCGCGGGAGATTGGCCGATGCGAGCGTGCGCTTGGAGCAGCTCTCGAGTGGCGTCTTTGGGTCGGTAAATTGCCTGCAGCGCAATCCACCTCAGGACGTGCTCTCACCAAGTGTAGAAGTGAAAGTGATATTCTCAATCCCTCGGCACGCTCGGCTAGCGACACGGATCTGTCTTATTGCAAGGTTCCTTCGCCCCCTGGTCAGAAGAATGCTTCTCTCAGGAGGTGTTCGACTCTACCGGCCGGTAGCCTATTTTTGGAAGGCCCGCATGTAAGCCGATCTGAGAATATCAGTCCAACGGCGTTCAGCTCCAGCCCGTCGACGCCGGGACTTAGCTACTCTCCGACTCCGACGGAATCATCACTCGGTGACCGTACAGTACAAATGACCAGCTTCATGGACGTATCTACGCCGCCTCCCGGTCAGTTCGCCACCTTTACTGGCGTGCAGAACGACAAGGTGCAGGCAGCGTTGTCCGTGCCATCGAATGGGGTATGCGTATACACGGGATCGCAAGATATCGGTTTACCCTCACTTTCGCACCGACTTGACTCTCGGTATTTCGCGTCTCACGGTGTTGTTTCCGCAAGCAACGTATGGGTTTTCAACGACGATCCCTGACGGGCCTGTACACGATCTCCCGCATGCGACTACTTGTGCCTCTCGTAAATTTCTTTCTTTCTCCTTTTTATATGTTTCTTTTTTTTCACTCGCCTACTTGCCTTGTATGTGTACGTCGTGAGTGTGCGGGGGGTTGAAAGAGCGGTGTCGAGCGACTTCTCCGAACAATATTGCGTCTCATGTAAAATTGTACTGCGTGTCATACCCCATAGACGTTTTTTCTTTGGCTTTCGTCCATCCGACGTTGGCCTGCACATATCCCGCGAGGCCCGCCCGAGATGAAAATGACACATGGGAGTACAAACAACGCATGCATGCTGCAAGTGGCACGATGGCTGGGCCAGCTGTATGAACACAGCACCACTAGCACAAACAGCCTGATGTAATGAGTCAAATGACGACGTGCGCGGGGCCTTGGCCGGACTAGCTATATTCCCAAAAGCCGCGGGTGACACACCATCAAAACGAGTCAAATGGGACAAGAAAAAAAAAGATTGCGTTCGCGCCAAGGACGCCATAGCATGGGAGAGGCCTCCTATCTCCGGACAAAGGTGGGGCGGGCAGAACGAAACGACGTGCAGGATCAGGCGCCAACGCCCACCACCCTCAGGGATGATGGTAATTGTGATGGTGACATAGGTGAGGATAACGATAGCAGAAACAAGGATAGGGGCAGACGGTAGGCAACGCAAATGATGGTCCCACACCAGGCCCTATGAGCACTGCAACACGGACAGCGAACGAGATCCTGTGGGTAGGTCCCTGGCCATGGTGGCCGAGCTGAAAGAGATCCGGGTAAGGCTTGGATAAAATATCATTAGTAAGCATGTTCTATAGTTCGGCCGAAGGCTTCGGCCATATAAAGGCGTATTCCCTCGTTGGACGACAGATGACTTGACGATGAAACCAGTCGACGACGATGTCGGGGACGGCGTGAGCAGGACTGTCCCGATCCATCAAAGCACTTGGGTATAACGGAGTGGCCCACAAGGCGCTTCGACATACAAGGTACACGGAGTAACACGCACAAACGTAACGGTTCCATGCCTCTCGCAACGGTGGGAAGGCCCGCCCAAACGAGTGGTGATGACGGATCAAGGTGGAGGAGTCCGCGGAGAAGGGAGCGGAGACACGCAAAAGTGTAGGTCTGTCAGGTGGACAAGATAGTGTTATGATAGCTCGCTGGCAGCCTGGCAAACAAGGCTGTGACAGGTACTGTTTCGTCCAAAAAAGGAGAGGAACGGCGAAAGGTACAGAGTTGGTTGTAATTGAAACATGAAAGAGACGTATCAATCAGTCGTTGAAGAATTCGAGGGGGTAGCCCTCAGTCTGAATCGCCTGCCAGAGGTGCGGGTGCCCGTCAGCATCCCGTTTGCCCTCCACATGCAGGATGGAATGAAACGTAACGTCCTCTTCGCCCTAAAAATCCGTGAGACCAAATAGTGAAGAACGAGCGTGTTTTGCCTACCCTGTTAGGAGGGTCGTGGATTCTGCGGAATGGTGAATGTTACCAGAGGGAATGCAGTCAAGAAAAAAAGGAAGAGCGCCGTTAAGACATCGCTTTACGAATAACTCATGACAACGCGACCTAGCACTGGCACCGCACGCCCGCCTAGGAATTGGGGGGCGTGCAGGCGTCTTTTGCAGGTTGCCAAAAGGCCAATATTAGCGCACGTACCTAACGTGAACATATCCTGCTCCAAGCTCGTCGTGCACAGCTGGGATCCTGATTTTCCCGAAGACGATGGTACCATAGCTTACAGATCCGCTGCGCACTTGAACAAGATCTTTTTCAATCACGAAGCCCGTGAGCTGCGCATCAGATAGACCTGCTGCGCGAGACCACATCTTTGGTTCGTGTTTGTCCCATTGATGACGAGAGTGAATAATTTCATGCTTGATCCTGTGCAAGACGTGATTGAACGCCTCGATGGCGTTTTGGTGGGGTGGGTGAGAAGCGTTTAGGCTGACTTCCTTTGCTGAAGCTGTTGCATCTTTGAGGTAAATAAACATCCATCATTCATAATCCGTTCAACCAACCCATCGTGAATGAGCCTGTGGACGTAGTGGAGTAGGGTGAACAGGTCTATCGTCGAATCTAATCACGAATCATTGGCTTATGTAAACATAACTACTCGGTTCAGAATTGATGGAAGGTTAATGAAACGTCAACAATAAGCTTGAAACTTCTCCGTGTTTCAGGATTTCATGCCCCGAAGTCCCTTACAAGAAGAACATGACGAGGTAACTTTAACCACCGGACGATCACAGCTTTCTGCAATGATTGGAATGATGAAGCTCTACGGCAAGAGCGATGGGTCGGGGTCGGCTGGGATCGTAATCATCTCGTTCAATCTCTCCACGATTCCATTTTTTCGAAGCGAACTTACCACTCGCGGAAAGGGTAGGCAGTGTTTGCTTATCTGGATCAAATCGTTCTGCAGCACCCTAATGTTTAACTACACGCGTGTATTCGTCGATGGGCCGCCAGGGTGTTCCTTTTCCGCTTCGTTTCTATTGGTTCCCTACTCCACATGTACATGTGTACATGCGTACTAGTCCGTTCCCTGGATCCGATAGTGCCCGAGTACACCTAAAATTTACGTCGTGCAATAAAATAATAAGATACATAAAAAATGCAGAGAGAGGACGAACGGGGGTGTCATGTTGCGTATCCTATTTGGAGATAGAAGGATACCTGAACTCTGCCTCAGCGGCGCAAACCCTATTCGTACCCAATCTCCGAGGTAGTCCAATCAGGTTTGACAAGGCAGCGGAACTGTAAACAAATTCCGACGAGCTGGTGACATGATTGGGATTGTTGATCAGTCGTGTCGCTGAACGACGCCACTGTCAAAACGTCGGGAAGCACCATTCAATATATCTAGAGACCTGGTTATGAATGCGCCACCGCAATATACAATTGGGTGGGTGCCACTGATCAGGTCACCATGGGCTATGCCACGAGTTGGAGGCAGGCAGGAGCAGTTTACTGGATAAGGACGCATCAAGAAGCACCGGTAGTAGATCGCAACGTCTTAACCAGGTAATAATTCGCCAGGGACCACCGCCGCACTACACTGATTTGCCCCAAGAGGATTGGTTGAAGGTGCACACATTGACTACCTGATACCACCGCAGATTTAGGGCGGAGATACCGACACCATTGACCAGAATGGCCTGGTGGTGACCGCCGTAAGGCATTGCTGGCATCCATTCACGGACCCTCGCTGCAAACACGTCAGCATAACGCGAACGTTCCAAGAGGATCTGATTGCGTACAACACCGCACATCACAACACCTGGAGGCCGGGGGTTCGGATTCCAAAAATGTCCATTCAGGTTCGCAACCCCTTCTAGTTTTTATTTTATTTTTTGTTTTATTTTTTGCTCATGAATTTGCCCTAGTTTCATCCACTGCCTCCGTGCTTGGCTACCGTCAAACATTCTTTGAAATTAGTCATCAAATGCCGCATCAGTTTGTCCAAACGTGATCAACTGCCTCGTTGGCCAGGCACCCAATGGTCAGGTTTGAGAGTGAGACAAACATTCTTTTCGAAAGCATTTCTCAAGCTGCCAGCAGGCTGCCATGGAGCCTCACCACTAACTGCTGGCACCTACCAACAATGAGATTACATACACGTACACATGCCGCAACGAGGTCTCGAAGTAAAAGTTGTACTTGGCCATGGCATGGATGCTCAGCTGCAGATCTTTCATCACCGAGCGCCAGTAGGCACCTGGCAATCCTTGTTCCAGCCGTTTCGAGGCCTCCTGATAAGAGGGACACGTGAACACCAGCCGCCAACCTAACGAGATACTTACGATCACACCTGGACAATAAGTTACTCCGAAGTTGGTATTTCATAGCAACCCAATAGTAATAAGGCGGTCTGCCCAATCATAAGCGAGACTGTACATTGAACCCTGTTGTTCCGCATTACTGGTTAAGTACATGCGTAGATCACTCAGATACATACCTGGAGGATTTAAATAATTCTCCCAATCATGCATGTTTCCTACCATATGCGTAACAGGCAGTTAGTATGATGGGCCATATTAAGCTGCGTAAATAAACAGCATTGTGAGAAGGGAGGGAATGTTATCGTCATTAGGATGTAAAATACACTGTGCCCCCATGCCACTGGGCGTGCACTCGGAACACAGGGTCAGGATCGTGTCGCAGCAACCTAAAGAACGGCATGCAGGAGAAGAATCTATGGGAAAGCTCGTGCGATCAGGTTCCGTTCGAAACGAAGCGATACACACCTGTGCAGCTTGTTGATACACAAGGTTGCCTGTATGTATGCGTCGGGGGATGTTATCGCGCGGATCTGCACAAGTGCTCGACGAATTATACAATTCATGGTATTCGGAGATGATATCCGAGCTTGGACTCTCACTCCATGGTTCTGTGACTTCCGTCATTCGGTTTCCGTCCTGATAGGCCTGTGAAACGAGACGGCCACATGAAATCATTGATATCCATCAGCTTAGAAGTCGATCATAGACGTACTCATGCAGGTACATGTATGAACGTGCGGGTGGTTCCGGATGCTTGATCGAAATGTGAGACGGTTCCCTCACCTTTGTCCAGCCTACAGTGATCATTAATTACCTTGATTTCCAGGGTGCGGCATTCGTGTCTTGCAACCACTTATTGAATCCCGATGGAACAGTTGGCTCATTTCCAGCGGAAATGCACATGCATTGATCGTGGACAGGATTGCACGAAGCGGTGTCAATCACCACCCGCGATGTCGTGTACCGCGAGGATCTCCTGCAGTGGATGCGTCCTGGTTTCCCATCCGTTGTCCCCGTCTGGAAATGAGACCCACGCGAGAGCAGTGCTGGCGGTGTTCCTCGGATATATGACTAGGACCTTGCTAAATCCAAGTTCTGCGCTAATTCTGGCTACCCGAGGATATCTACCCGGCCGTCAGCGATGCAGTAGCTGATTATTCGATTCCCAGGACTCACGTCTATCAGTGAAATAGACATGCACGCTACTTCTGACGAATCACTTTTGAGTTGCTTGTGGAGTTGGACATGGCCTCGCAAGTGGCCGTTTGGGCTTCTGTTAGGAGTGAGTTTGGGCATTTTTGCAGTCCGCTCCCGCGTCACACATTGGGACAGAACAATCAATGACCGATGGCTCGCCACAACCCCCCAAAAGCGCGCTTCGCAAAGCCTCAGCCAACGTATCTGATCCTCGTGGCTGACTAGTAGCAGCATGAGATTCTCAAACGAGACAGCCAGGATGATGTTAAAATATATGGCAATAATGGGAAATCTTTAGAGAAAAACAGACGAAGTCGATGATCAATATCATTGGTATCTAGGGTGGTGGTCACTGGATGAATGTCCCACCAAGTTCCTCTCCTGTGGGGCGTGAAACTGAATCATGCTGAGCGGCGACCGGACAATGAAGAGACAAGCACTTACAAATGGTTCCATAGGATGATTTAGCGGGGGAAGCATCTGAGCCTGGGTCCAGTGTTGGTGCGGCTGTGGCTGGTGCTGCTGGGTCATTGAGCGCACTTGAAGTGAATGGCTCGAAGGGTGCGAATGAGCCGGAAGACGAGGGGCGCCACCTGTGTGCATGGACATAGCACTGCCATATGAGGTATCGTAGCGAGTAGATTGGTATGCAGGCATTTCGGGTATCATGGACAGAACATTTGTTTGGGAAGAATGAAGTTGATATGGGTGCGGAGCACTGTAGACTATGAGGTCCTAAGCGAGATTTGCCCACAACAACACTTACATTTGTCGACGGGCGAGCTCTGGATCTTGGGTCAACGGTGGCGCAAACCCCTCGCTGCGGAACACAATGAATGGACGTGGTTGAAAATGGGAGCCACACGTACCTGTGACGACGCGTTACCACGGGGGGCAGGCTGTAATCCGCTTGGGGTCGCCGCGGCGGTGTGTTATCGCGAGTTGGAGGGGTGGACGTCTCGGATATGCCGGAAGACTCTGCTGTCGAGGGCCGGCCATCGACACTTTCCTTCCGCGGCGTAGCCTTCTTCCGTGTGGGCACACCCTCGGGCCAAGTGCACTGGACAGCAAGATGAGCGAGTGCCAAACATAGGTATGGATACCTACGTCTCGCTGACCATGGGTACAACGCATGCAGATGGGCTTTGTCTCATCGCACTAGCGAAGTGGTGTCTAGTGTGAGCTGGCTCGAGCGTGCGCGTGCTCACCTTGATTTTTTTGACGCGACATGTGAGACAGCCAGTCTTGCTTCTGGTGTACTTTGGGCGCTTCCTCTGCTGCGGCTCATTGCGAGGTTGGGGCGCGACCACATGGACATGACCACCAGAATGAGACTGGGGATAATAGCTGGCGGGGGGGATGTAGGCGTTGACAGGGGTGGACGGGCTAGAGAAGGAGAGGGTCAGCGTGATGGGATTGGAGGGAGGGGGGGTACGGACTAGGCAAGACTATCGGCCATGGGACTTATGATGGGGGGTAGGGTGTCGGGTGATTGATCCTTCATTGTTTTATACTAGAATTCCTCCAAGGAAGAAGCAGGGAAGGTCAAAGGGTGGAAAATGGACGGAGACGACACCATTGTGACGGACCCGGAAATCGGCCTGGATCACTAAATTCAGATCTAAGGGTCGTGTTGCGTTGTAACAGATGGCATTTTCAGTCTGCCATAACAATATTTCGTATACGGAAGGTGGGGATTTTTTAATAAAATTTCCACACATGACTTCCATGTCAGGTTTCTCTTTCCTGGTGTAAATAGGTGGGAAATATATGAAATATTCAACGCAACGTACTGCAGCACAGACGACCTCGCCGTCCCTCGTCCCGCCCGCCCGTTCCGCATCGAGGCGAGCCGGCGGGGCAGGCTCTGTAAATTTGACGATCCCTGCCATAACTGGAGGCAGTTCCCTGTCAAAACACCAACTCGCAGTGCGAGAACCCCAAAACGAGAGTGGTTTAGCAGGGATTTGTATGATTGATGGCGCGCTTGTCCGGTTTAGGAAACCCGTCGGCGACATATTCCCCGACATGACATGGCCCTGCACCCAGCCCGCTCTCAATGTAGAGATGTCACTGTCATGTTGACGTCCGCCGTTGAGTCAACACGTCTGCCCTGCGTCCTCGTAACATGCGGGACTGCGGTCCACCATCAATTCAAACCCACACTCCTCGTCCGCCGTATAACTTCCTCACCCTACCGTAATCAGAAACGCGCACATGTGAATGCCGATATCACCACCATGGTACTCCGGTGTGATCCAGGACGCATGTAAGGTTTCACACCTCATAGTGTCCACACACCCCAGGTCCCCGTACCATCAGTCGTGTTTGTTCACGTACACACACTGTCTTTTCCAGCGTGTCTTCCGTCTCCACCCTAATCTCCATCCCCGCGGCATTTTATATCATCGAATCAGCTGTCCCCGCTGCTTTCTCCATCAATCGCAGTGACAATTCTACCTGCCCTGGTTTGCTCGGTCACCCGCTGGTTCAGTCACCAAAATATATGAGGCACTGCGCCTTGTGACACGCCCAATTTGATCGCCTGATGTACATCATCATTCGATCGACACCCTCTTCCGTCTCATTCAGTTTTCGTCTGACATGTCTTGTGTAGTAACACATGTACTCCCAGCATTGCGTTTACACGTCTTCCAGTCGACACAATCAGCCCGCAGCGTGTGGGATAAGGTCGTAGTAGCGACTGTCCATGGACTGAAAAAAGAGCCTGTTCTATAATAATCACCAAGGAAATAGTAGGCGACCGCGATACTTTTTGATTGACATCACTCCCTCCGATCCTTGCCGAGCTAAGACCGAGGTTTTTCGCAGTCCTAGGTACTGTTCTCGTGTGAAGTCTCTCTTGACTCCACATATTCGAACAATGTGCTGACGCTAGAAGATGTTCGGCCACACTCGTTTCCCAGGCAGTGGCCCCCTCTCCGTTGCTTGCACGGCAAAATCACGTACACATGATGTTCCCGCGCGCAACAAACGGTCCGGCGAGTCGGTGTAGGATTCACTCTCTCAGGCTTTAGACTCATCAACCCAAAGCCTCACGCATATGTATTCTTGGATTAAAATAAGGCCAGTTTTGACAGCGTGCGTACCAGTTTGCGACCCATCGTACCTCCGCCGTCTGGAGTTTGCCGGCGGTCTCTCGCCCAATGAGCATCCAGTGCTACCGTGTCGAGAACTACTGGAACAGACTCGCGAACGTTCTCTGATGTTGGTAGAACGTGCATTCACACGTTCAGTATAATAATTTGGAATTCACTCATGGGCCGCAAAACCCACATAAGGTTTTGTTTCACCGCTGAGCCAACTTCATGGGGTAAAGCTAGCTCCCCTCTGGCGGGGTTCTGGCGGGGTCGAATTTTGGAATGATTCGACTGCTCAGCATGACATCCAGATATCTATCCTAATTGACGCACAGCATTCAAATGCCACGACCCTGTGCTTCATTCCATCTTTTTTTTTTTTTCGGTGACAAGTGTCCTTCCGTTAGTCTGTCAGCTTCCAAACGACCCTCTGCCTCCCGTAGATCCGCCGCCAGGAGCACCCATACTTTGAGACTATACGCCGCTGCACCAACAATTAGTCCCGTAAGCACGAGCCAACATTGGGGGACGTGTTTCAGCCGCATTAAACTCTGATTGAGTGAGTGATAGCAAAGGTGAAACAGTTGTTGGGTTCATGGGAGCGTGGGGAGCGGAATACTGAAAGTGCCAGCGCAGGTGTGCATCAACCAACCGATCGCGGTGAGTAATCTGCGAACAACTTCAATCCAGCTACGAGATAGGTACACAAGGCTGTGTTTGTTAAACAACTAATCCCATTTTACTTGCACAAAGGCCGCTCAGCGAAGTTGAACGATATCAGTATCAGGAGCTCCCATATACAGGCACCTGAGATCCAAGCTCAGCGCCAGATATTCAGGACTTCTCAACCGATTTGGACAAGTCCACGCGCAATTCTGGGTCGGTTCGGAACAATACCATAAGGATAGGATGGTGAAAGTCTGATTTCCAACTTCGACGTAGGAAGAGTCGTGTGACTAAGGAAAGTCGGACAGCCCGTGACGGTCAAAGTGCCCAAACTCCCTCGTCCAGTTCAGGGCGAATCGAGGCGATCGGTCGGCAGCAAAAATGAAGCCCTTCTTGGGCCTTCTGTTCAAGCGATTCGAGGGATCGCGATCACCATGGTCAAGTTTAAAGGTGTCGTCGCTTGTATCACCCACTTGGTGTTTCGAACGCCGCCCGGCAAATGTTCGCGGGATCGCTTATCATGGCATTCAGACGTTTTGATTTCTGAGGTGCAGCCACTTTGATGGTGAGTATATATATTCCTGGCCCGACCTGCGGAAGGCTGAGCCGCAGAGCCTCTTTGTTGTCGTTCACAGCCTTTCTGTTGTCGGGTTCTTGACAGGACCATGTTTTCTTACAGGTCTCCACCGACGGATCTCGATCAGTGTTGTCTCTGACGCTGCGGCGCCGTGCATGACGGAAAAATCAATTGTCCTCTGAGCTCTGAACATGGTCTAGCATGCGGAGCTAGTCTGCTTGGACATCTCGTGTGAGCCGTACGAATGGAGATGATATTTTCTGTACGGTTTGTTGGTATTGATTCACTTACAGCGGTCATTGGATTGCAGGGAGACGGGCCGTGGGCCGCTCTTTCATGTGACGTAGCATCATCCCTTGCGATTGCAGTTGAGGGAGCAGCGCGAGTCAGATTGCTCACATGACGTGGCGAGAAAACGGTGCGTAACTCTCTGGTCATCCCAACTGCCTTGGTGCCGTCCAGTAACTCAGAGTACAGACGGAAAACCGCGGAATCCGTTGGTACGGACGGGTCTCATCGTTCCCGTTTTGGAACCCGCACACCGTCGGGGGTTAGATCCGGTCTGATGCGGAACGGCTCTTTTTTTCTCGTTCCGTGTTCGCCGCCATCTAAACGTCCTCAGATGATGCATTCGTCGATCCTTAGAAGATCGCGCCGACGCCACAATGATGGGAACGATGACTGGCCACGTTTATAGGATAACCCCGATAACCCCATCCACTTGTCTCAAGGAATCAAACGTGGTGATTAGCCACGTAGAAATCACCGCCTTTTCTCATACTCCATGGAGAGTGCAGAGTCCTACGCTGCCACGGGGTTGGAGCGCGGTACCTCTGGGGTTAGCGGGCCAGCGAACGAACACAGGTGAATCCAGCCACCGTTAGTGGCGTAGGGGCTCCAACATTCAGTGTTGAAGCGCTATGCTCATTTGCTTTGGCACATTACATCAGGCGGCGAGGGCGACTGAAGTATGAGGTCGCAAGCGCTTTCGACATATTCTGTCTAGAAACATTCCGTCCTTCCGAGCGGGAATGATCCTTCTTTCACGGACGATGATGTCACGTTTTTGTATCACGACGTTCCTCGAGCTCTGGGCCGCTACAGGTTCGCCCCTGCAATCAGTTGCCAGGTCCAAGTACTCCTACAATGAAATGCTCGGCGTGAGGCCAACGCAATCCGTCTTCTTTCGTGATGCCCCTTGGAGATTTGCATTTCAATACTTGTTCCAATGTGGATGAACTGGTATCGTGCAAGTACGTTGCCCCACTCCGTCGCATGTGGTCCTAGGGATGTTACGAACCTGGCCTGGCTTGACCGGCCCTGGGCCTGGGCCTGATCAAATTTCCGACAACATCTTATTATTGTCAGCTTGGCCGGGGCCTAGGCCACGGCGTCCAACCTAAAGACACCCACCATCCGCATGACCCTGCGCAGTCATCAGATCATCTCAGGGCTATCAGAATGCGAGATGACAAGCTCAGGTTTGGGATCAGAATGGATCCACGATGTCTCGGGATGGTGCGGATGGCATTGGCAAGAACAGCGGCGAGGCTTGCCGATCAATGAAAGCCGTGGAGCCGCCCAGCAGGGGAAACGGCATACACAAGCGGGACGTCCAGTTTCAGGGATGCTGACAAGCCCTCATAAATTCCAACTGAAAACATTCAGAACGAGATTTGTAATTGGTTCCATACACTAACAGTCATCTGTGATACTGGATGGGTAAGAGGCGATATAAAAATGTATTGGTGTATATCTTTGCAACAAACAAGATTGGAGTGATGGATGACTGGAACTAGATGAGTACAAGTGCGATCGTTGCACACACACACACAACAGGCGACTGAATGGAGGGAACTATTGTTGAAACGTTTCTATGGTGTTGAAGTGCGAGGGCCTCGACTGGAGCCGGGTCTGGAGCTAGAGCTAAGTATCAAGATGATCGGCCTCATCAGCAAAGTGTCACGACGAGCACACGGGAGGGTACATACAGATTCCTGGACTGAGGAGAAGTACGCCATCCCCAAACTTCACGAATCCATCTTGCCATGGGAACCTCCTTCTTCATAACGCTAACAATCCACGGGTGCGACAACATCTCTTTGGGGGTGGGACGGAGGGTATGATCTACAATTAAACTGAAGGGTGTACAATTGTGAACGCGTGACATAACCAAGGATAGCATACATACGTTTGCTTTATGAAGTCCTTCATCTCGTCGGGCCATTTCATATCAGCCTCATCAGCGAGCTGTGGAGGCTAGACGAGGGGATGTTAACAAGCAAAAGGTGTGGGTAAGTTGCGTTCTTACATCACCCCGAGTAATGTAAACGAGCAATTCGATCGAGGTCAAGTCGTCTGGAAATGGGTATCGATTTTGCACAAGTTCCAAGAGCGAAATGCCCGTAGACCAGACATCAGCACGAATGCTGTACTCTTTCCCGCTGATTCTCTCGGGCTGCGCGGAAGGTCAACCAAATGGAGATTTGGTGATGGTCCGACTCACGGCCATGTAAAAACTAGTGCCCGTAAAGGTCCCCGCGAGGGACTTGACGAGCTCACCGGAAACACCGAAATCGCATAGGCGGACCACACCTTCCCCCGTGAGGAGGACATTAGAGGGTTTGATGTCCCGGTGAATAGTTCGAAGAGAATGGAGGTACGCTAGACCTTGTAGGACCTGAGGGGTACGTCAAAGAATGAGCGACGAAAGGCAATGGAGAAAGCTCACGCCTTCCGCTATGCGACCGGCGGCAGGTTCGCCGATACGCGCGCCGCGTTCTTTGATGCGTTTACTGACGGCTTCCAAACTAAGGCCGGCACAATATTCCATCATGACCTTTACTTCGCTGGAAGAGGGAGACATGTAGGCTCCGTAAAACTGAATGATGTTGATGTGCTTTGAGGTAGAGGAGATGGAGAGCTCGCGCTCGAGCTGCTTCAGAGGTGCTTCGCGAGTAGTGATAGTCTTTCGAGCGAGTATTTTGCCCGTTCGGATGTCTCTGACTTTGTGGACGGCACCACCCTGGCCTTCGCCGAGTCTGGCGAGCACTTCCAAGACGCTATCAGACCACCGCCCGAAGGCTTGCTGGGTTGAGGACTCTTCAGTTGGGGTGTACGAGTCGAGGGTGGCTTTATCGAAGCTGGCGACGAGCTGGTCGAGGGTGCTCTCGCTGATCTCGTTTGAACCCGGAGGACGGGCGGTGTGGATCTGATCTGAGGGACGGACGGTAGCGCCACCGGGGTTCTCGCCGTCTAGGCCAGGAGGGATGAGGGACGGGCCAGCATAGTACTCGCTGACTGCGCCCGAGAGAGGCAGCTGTAGCTTTGGGCGGGATCCGTTTGCCCTGGGGGCGAGAGAAGCGCCGGGGAGGAGTGGGCGGGAGGGGGTCACGGAGGAAGCAAGGGGGACTGATGTGGGCGATGGGGGACGGAGGGTAGGTGGATCCTGAGCGAGTTTGCGAATGTACAAAGGACGTGTTTCGGGGATAGAAGGGGACTGAGAGCGAGGCGGGTTGCGCGGGCCGATGGGGCGGGCGTGCGTCGGGTGCATCGTCGTCGTACGCGTCTGCCCCCGCTCAAGATTCCCGGCGGGCAATCCCAAACACGGGGATGTTCATATCCCTTGTCTGGCTTTGTGGCTCCTCAACACACGGCAGTGTAGCCAAGTGGTTACGGCGTCACGTTTAGGTCCTTCCTCAATCCGTGATGGGTTTCCCGCGCGAGTTCGAATCTCGTCACTGTCATTATTTTTGCCCCCATTGTCCTCCACGCTGTGGACGTCCACCCTATATCATCCCGCAATGCCCAGCTCCACAACCTCGAGCTCTGACCTTGGCTCCGTGGGCACCTCGTCCTCCGACAGCACTCCCCCCTCTCCAATGAAGCCCCGACGCCGTCCCGTCCCTCTACGCCTGGTTAGCGTCGGCGTCGACCCATCCATCCTCGTCGGAAAGGTCCTCACCAAAATACAGCGCTCATCCAAACACCCCAGCATGCAGCTGCGCTTCTCAGATGATACCGCATACCAAATCCTTGTGGATGGCTACGACCCGATACACCCGTGAGTCCCCGTGATCCTCCCACCACCTCCGTATATTAATCCAACGCAGTGGTCTTCCAAAACAGCTCGAAATGGATCCTACTCTAGCGTCGCTCCTAGACGCCGCCGATGGTCAACGCCGTGTTGCTTTCACCATCGCGGATTGCGTCCTTATCACCTTGACCGACAAAGCGTTTGACTCAAAACAGAGAGTGCAACGATGGGACCAGAACCACACTGGCGTCGCATTCAAGTTTCGCGAAGACCAGTCTTGGCATTGCGTCTGGGCCACCCTCACAGACCACGAAAACGGCCAATGCGTTTTCCGCACCTACGACGACGTGTATCTCGATCAAATACAGCGTTCCCCTCGCAAACGCCGCTCCTGTCCCCCCATTTCCCCGACAAAATGAAATGATTCTTATTCTTAAGCTGTAACAGCAAACGGTGTATACGTATCACCAAACTTTTGGACTTGTACTAACAGCCATCGTATCCCCTGTCTTTGTACTTCATCGTTTTGTCCCTCGCACTGTCTTGATTAGCACGCTAACTTGTTGATGTTCAAATACAGTAACCATCGCACGCCACAACTTATCCGTTTCTTATGACGAATGCTGTACTTTAGGATAATCATCCTGATGTTCCTGGCATGCGAGCTGGAGTCGCTTCAAAGCTTCCGTCCGGCAAGCACAAGCAAATGACATTTTGAACCTTTATCCCACAAGGGCCCCATTGACGTGCAGACTGATTTGATCCCGTCCATAATGAGTCGCGTTGTGGCACTTGTTCAAACTCTGAAACGTCCGTGACAAGACTCCAGGGACGTGTAACATTTTGTTGGTACGAAATACTAGATTTGGTATCCCGTCGAAAACACCGTCGAGCAAGATTTGCTCGTCGACATGAGGTCCAGCCTGTGGACATTCGGGTACGTTTGATCTGACACGCCATATGTTTTGCCTTGTCGCTGATTGTCTAAAGGCCTCTTATCATGCCCTGTCATCGTCGACAGTCGCTCGTCGTGTTGGTGCCCCCCAGGTGCAGCTTTCCAGGCGCACTGTTATGCGCGTTGGGGGCGCGGAGCGCCATATCGTCGAGCCCTCCATGGCCAAGAATCTGTCGTCGTCGACCCGAGGTTGACATCTGATGTTGTCCACACTGGTCAGCGCTATCAGTCGGTTGGGCGTTTGTGACCCGATTCCTTTGAACTGCGATCATGATGATCCTGTCGTGGGAGTACACCTCCGAACTTGGCGATCCTCCCACCGGGCGCCCCGTCGGGTCCAGGAACCCAACGCTGCATCTGCGGATGAGCTGGTTGATGCGTCCTCAATATCGGACATTCCCTCGCTTGCCGAGCGGTGATTGCATGATGTCCTTTAAGAGCACTTACTTCTCGACGAATATATGCTTTCATATTTCGTTCGGTGGCAGATCCCCCGACTCACAAGCAACGTGCAATGCGCATTGAGCATACGTGTTTCTGATACTGATCCTTGTTTCAAATATTCGCTGAACCATTTGTCCTCCGGTGCTGTGCAGGTCTGGACGTAACTGAGGAGGGTTGTACACCATGTTTTTTTTTCCTTTGCGCAGCGGTTGCTAATGCACCCAAGGCACTTTGCATGCACCCAACCGTACCCAATGGAATCACCGCGCTGCGGATTCCGGAATGCAACACTGCTCCACGAACAGTACGACATACCCAACCGTCTGGCGCCCGAGTAGGATATTGGATGCTGTGGTTCGACCCCTTTTTCAATTCTACGAAGCTGCATTCCTGGGGTGCCGACTGAATCGGCCATAACCTTACTTTCCCTGAGAACCTGAACAGGTTCATTGAGACCTTGCAAACAGCCAGGGCGGTGTAAGCAATGAGTCACATATTCAGTCCAACTCGGGAGTGATGCGATACGTTCTTGCAATGTCGCCTTGTGCTAGCCCATGATGCATAATGTGTCATGACCAACTACAGGGTCGGCGAGAAGTTTGAGTGATTTTTTTTTGGGTTCCATACCAGCAAATGTGCATACTTGTGATACATGAACCTCATGACGCATGGGTTGTGGAGTAGTAGTTCCGATGCTATGCATTATGAGATAGTTGACCATAGTTATTTATACAGGTGGCGGCCTGAACTAAACTCCACCGGGCGATCACGATGATGACAGGACGAGCCAAGAAATCCCACCCCATTCGACGACGCCAACTGCCCTCGATTAGTCGATACACTTGGAATTCAACAGGACACCAAAGGGGCCAACGAGGTCGGTGAGACGGGTCGGGGGCCGGAATGTAGCAATCGTGAGGCTGTGGTGTATCCGAGAGCGTGCCACAAAGCAGATGAAGCGCCAGCGGAATGTCAGAGGATATGAAAAGAAGTCTATTCCGTATGACCGAACAGACCGGTGTGGTTGTCCTGGGTACAAATCAAGGCACAGGGCGGTTGGTTTTCCCGTGATTTGGGGTTTCTGACCAGAAAAGCAGTGTAGGATGTTAGGACCGGGCCAAGATGTCAACCAGGTACGTCGTGAGCAAGTTGGTGCAAGGTTGCCTATTGGGGATGTCGTCCAGCAGTCCGGCAAGTCGTTTAGAGTCCTGGTTGTCAGCATCATCACATGGGGAGCAAAAGCTTAAAACGGATGGAGTGCCCAAGCTAGAACACCTTTCGCACACACCTCATGCCCGAGGAGGGGGAGAGTCCACAAGACGAATCGATTATACGTCGGTAGGGAAGATGTCACGACATCTCAACCATCAGTCGAGTTCGAAGCGGATCGAGATCGACGACAGGTATCGAGACGACAGCGAGGCCACGTCAGGGGAACAGGACTACGCCCGAACGGGATACGCCATGACGACGAGATAAATTTGATGACCATGAATTGGTGGACGAGGTTTCGTGTACAGCACAATCAATCAGTCACGATGCACACGAGAATAACGTATCCTGCATAGCATTCTGGGAGCCATGTTGAGCGTGGTGATACATATTTCTCATAATATATGGGATTTCAGCGGTGCCAACGCCATACATTATGACCAATCATACCGTGTAGGTCGTTATCACAGAGTTGAACGAATACGGCCGACACAGCGGACATACGTGGGACCATCAGTTTAGGGATTGTTAAAGAGGAATTATTGGTGCTGTCAAACCTTGATGAGCGCAGTGTAGGAGATGCTCCTGAGAGCCCCACCTGACAGATGGACCCTGTAAAGTTGCGTCAACTGATCGATACTTACGGAGGTTGATAAGAGAAAAATTGTGCAGTAACCACAAAGACGTACGTCTTCCCAAGCAAGGTTGCTCGGCTCGTGGAGCCTTCCCACGGACGACAGTCACGTTGGCGTTCATCCAACACAGCCTGTTCCCTTTCTCCAGGGTGCACCATGGTAAACACAGACTCGGCGGGACGTGTATCGTTCGCGTCCTTGACCCACCAAAACATTGGCACCGTCCGCAAGCTCAACTCGGTCCTCTTCCCAGTCAAGTACAGCGACAAGTACTACCAGGACATCCTCCAGCCCGACCTCGAACCCTTTTGCCAGCTCAGTCCGTCTCTTCGATAAGGTGGCTCTTTCGGATCTCTTTTCTCACATGTTCAGGAACCTAGTTTATTTCAACGATGTCCCCGTCGGAAATATCTGCTGTAGGCTCGAAAACAAGGAGTTGTATTTGACAACCTTGGGCGTCCTCGCCGTAAATCGCTATTTCAGTCCATAACCCTCCAGCCCGCTGACAGTCCCACCTTACACAGCCGTACCGATCCCGTAAACTGGGCTCTCAAGCTCTGGAGCGCATCGTCAAGGCGGCATCTGAGCATTTCAAGCCCAAAATCAAGCGCATCACCCTCCATGTTCAAGTCTCGAACGCGGGTGCCAAGAGGTTCTACGAGAGCCATGGCTTCATTGAAGCCGGTATTCACAAGAGTTACTACAAAAAGATTACACCCCAAGATGCGTGGATATTGGAGAAAGATATCGAACCTGGATCAGAACAATAGTTTTGTGCAAAACAGATGTATTACATGAGCCAACACAAAGCATCCGTATGTGACGGACCTCAGATCCGGAAAAATACGTATGTTCATAATTTACGGTACGTATACAAGGGTGAACATAGTTCTCGTCCATCAGTGGGAGCCCTCGGCGATCAAGACGAGATTAATATGATACTAATGAAATAGCGGTCCAAACTGACAAGACGGCCGGCTATCAGTCACACGAATGGCATGTTGCTGAGCGAGCTGACCTGTTCAATAAGCCGCTTACGACAACTTGTCGTCAAGATACCTCACCCTCATGCCCACAGTGCTTGACCAACTGGAGGATTGTGAGCGGCGCGTCCATCCGATGATCGGACATCAAACATACCTGGTGTCTCTTCAGCGCATCCTTGCGGGTGAAGGTCTTTCCACATCCTCCGTTGCACAAGAATGGTTTCTCCCCTGAATGTGTTTCTCTGTGGCGCTTCAGATCATGCTGTCTGTTGAATGATAGTGCGCATAGATCGCAGGAAAATGGTCGCGAGGGCGACGCTGGATATTGCGTTTGCTGAAACTGTGAATCGCCGCGCCCATAATATGAGGTCTGGTGCATGCTTGGCTGCTGGTGTGGCGCGGGATATTGCTGCGATGGCACCGTGTAGTGAGGGACGGCACTCGGTGCCTGGGGGTGGTTTGGAGGCGGGTAACTTTGCCGTGGTTGGTGGTATGCATTCGGTGTCGGCACCATGTACTGGTTTGACGCCGATGGCGAGTAATCCCCAGCGTAGTCGTTCACTCCATGTGGAACGGGCGGATGGGTGGATGCCATATTGCCATATGTCGTGTCCGTCATGGTTGCGTAGGTGGTACCAGCTGGCACACTTTGGTATGGGCTCGAGGATGCGAGATAGCGATGGGACTGTTGCTGGGCGCCAGCTGGCCACTGACTACCGCGATCAAGGTCGCCGGTGGGGAAAGAGTATCCACGTCGATCGGTCATGGCAAAGGTTGGGAAAGTGGAAATGTGTCACAAGGCGCTGGAGCCCTTGGGTTCATAAGCATTTTCGGACCCGCTGGTACTTCATATAAGCAGAGGATCGAGCAGGCAAATTGCCGGCGCCGCAGCAGGGTGAGTGCGGCACAAGCAAACATAACTGGTCGTAACTGGTTTGCGCGAGATCTCGCCTGAGGTTGCCCGATCGAGTGACTTGCTTCGAACGTGCCTGATACCGGACCTGATCTTGGGCGTTAGCGGATGGGTTGAATAAGGCGACCCTGACCAGTGTAATTTTCGCACTGACCGTATAACCAAAGTAAGACAGAGTGATGGGACGACGCTCTCATCGCCGGTGCACCCTCTGCTCACATTTCATCGACCAACCATTAAATCGGAAGTAAACCGGATATGGTCGGCATTTTCTCAGCTAGTACCATCGTGGCGATGCCGGTCAAGGATGGGCCAGTCCTCCTGACCACCCGTATTGAGACCGGTTTCCCGAATCCCATGTGATAGCTAGACCGAGTCTGGACACCTGAGCAGCCCCATTGGTTCGTGTTTTCGTCCAGCATAGCCCAGTTCCGGCGTGATCGAACCTTTAAGTTTTTCCCAGAACTCCCATCGGACCGTGCCAGGCCGCGTACACATTCAGGATGATGCACGTTGATTGCACGCGTCATGCCTCTTATAGCGTCGCTTTCATGCCTTAACGCGTCAAGGCGGATCTTGCAGGCACCACAGGACTACCAAGGAACCCAGAGAACTGGCTGGAACTGGCATTGTTCCAAGTCTGCACTCCCCATTGGGTTGCCAGCGGTATGGAATGAAGATGTGCCGGCCATCGAGCGACGCCGCCGGAGGCAGTGATAAGGTTGAGGAACCTCATGAGACCGTGACAAGTGCCAGTCGTGGCGTACCATGATTGATCACCCAACGCGGCGTGACGTCTCCAGGACGATTTTCCGACATGCCGACTCTCATGTGTTGTTTTTGGTTCAACCCTTCCGTCATGATCTATTTCGTCGCAACGTCGGTCGTTCTCAACAAAACTGTGGAAACGACTCTCTGAACAAGCCAAAAAAGGGCGTGTCAGTTGATCGACGCAATGACGTATTGGTTGATACGGCCGCCTCCTACCCGCTTTCATGTCGAAACGTCCCCCACCCACCCCGTCAATCTCGGGTAGAAAAAAACCAAAACCTGCATCAGACCAGGCTGTTTTGGACACTTATTTCCGTGACGCCAGTTCCACCAACGGAAACCAGACTGCGACAACAGCACCCTCACGGCAGATTCGCGGCGATATCCTTTCGGGTATCGTTTCTGAAAAGCCAATTGCCTCGAACGATTCCAGGTCGCTTCATAACTTATGGCAGGGCGGACATGGGACGCAAGAAAACCCCATCCAGCTCGATTCAGGAGATGACCTCAACCAGCAGGGTTCGATGCAAGCATCAGGTCGGCCACCCTCTCACGATCGCTTTGCATCTCCCCCTGATCCTTGCGGGAACGATACGGCATCTCTGCCGACAAGGCTTCCGACGGGTTTGGGCCTGGCTTTCCGACCAGCCGAGCTTGATGCCGACTACAGCCCGGTGGCAATCGATCCGCTGCTCTACCCTACCCACCACCGTCCTTGGTCGGCTGCTCCCCCGGCACCATACTCTTTCCTCGTCCACACCCTTGCAGCCTTGGTAGACACTCGCTCTCGCATCGCTATCATCGATGCGCTCACCAATACGCTGAGGTGTCTCATATTATATCATCCGCCGTCCCTGCTGCCGGCAATTTACCTCTTGTCCAATTCACTTTCCCCCGCTTATTCTCCGCTAGAACTCGGCATTGGTACCTCTGTTATCTCGAAAGCCATCCAACATGTCTCTGGTCTCACGCCTTCAGCCCTCCGGAAACTGTATAATTCCTCAGGCGACCCGGGTGACGTCGCATTCGAGGCAAAATCCAACGTTCGCACACTTGTCGCACACCCTCCCTTACTTATCGAGAATGTATATCAATCGATGCTGAGAATCGCATGCATCAAGGGTCAAGGCGCGGCAAGGCAAAAGCAGGCCATCGTTGAGCATCTGCTTGTCGCTGCCAGGGGAGAAGAGACAAGATTTCTAGTCCGCACCCTGTGGCAGAACCTGCGCGTGGGTGCCGTCCGAATGTCCATATTAACGGCACTCGCCAGAGCCTTAGTCTTGTCTCCACCTCCAAACCCGAACATACCCATTCCATGCGATTCACTATTCCATGTGACACCACACTTTTTGGCATCAATCAAACCATCGCCATTGGGGAAGCAAAAGAAAAATAATGATCCTCAACGTAACGAGCTTCTGCTCAAGTTTGCGAACGCCGAAGCTCTCGTAAAACAGGTGTATGTCCAACATCCCAACTATGACCACATCGTTGCTGGGATTATCGCCGGAGGGCTTGACGGGCTCCCTGACCGGGTCCCCCTCACCGTTGGTATGCTCTGTGTTCCTGACCGAGTCCCCTGAGTAATTCTTTCGGTTAGGTGTTCCTCTTCATCCCACACTAGGCTCTCCGGTTCGATCACTTGACGAAGCATATGATCGACTCGATGGGATGCCATTCACAGCGGAATTCAAGTATGACGGTCAGCGTGCACAGATTCATGCTTCAAAGGTAGCCAATGGTGTCCCATCTATTCACATTTTCTCTCGGCATCTGGAAAACATGACCGACAAAGTAAAAAACTCGTAGCTTTGTGCACGCAGTCTGGCTAATCTCATGCTCCGGTTGCAGTATCCCGATGTGGTTTCATCGGTCATGTGCATGTTTGCAAGAGCGCCGGACCTGCAATCGTTCATCATCGATTCAGAGATCGTTGCTGTAGATCCAAACGACGGCAGCCTCAGGCCATTTCAAGAGCTTTCTAACAGGGCAAGGAAGGATGTAGGCATTCGAGATATCAGAGTCCCAGTTTGTATATTCGCGTTTGACTTGATGTACCTTGATGGTGAGGTGGGTTTTATTTTTTTCCATCGGCTTCTTGATGTTCGACATTGTATATTTGGCTGCCTCTCCAGATCCTACTGGAGAGATCGCTCCGGGAAAGGCGGGATCTGCTGAGAACTCGATTCCCTCCTTTGATGCCAGGGGAGTCAGGATCCGCCCAATTTGATCATGTCAACAGCTGTGAAAGTGAACAAGGCCGAGAATGTATTGAGGAATTTTGGCAAAGGGCCATGGAAAGTCTCTGCGAAGGCCTCATGCTCAAGGTTCGTTCCCAGATGTGTTGCTGTCTTGGCGCGCTCCTCATTTTTGGTCAGCTCCTAGATGGCGCTCAGAGTTTGGAACCTATCACGCCGCACAGGGGTAAGACTCGAAAGCGACCGCTGCCGGCTACGTACGAGCCTGGTGAGTGCATATCCAGCTGCCCTTGATGCCGGGCGATTGAACCCATATGATAATCCCCCAGATAAGCGAACCTCCGCATGGCTGAAGCTCAAGAAGGATTACGTGGACGGTCTTGGGGATAGCCTCGACTTGGTCCCCATCGGAGCATGGCACGGAAATGGGCGCAAAGCAGGGTGGTGGAGTCCCGTCCTGCTCGCAGTCTGGGATTCCACAAAAGAAAGGCTGATCGCCGTGTGCAAATGCATGTCCGGTAAGGTTTATCGTATCATGCCCTGCGCGCTTTTGTGGTAATCGATTCGTCAGGGTTTTCCGACGCGTTTTACAAGGCATAGCCAATTCCCTTTGGACAGGCACGCAGGCGATACTCATACTAAAAACAGGATCTCACCGAGAGATACATCGAAGGTTCCACAGAATGTGCACGTCATCCTTTAGGGGACTACGATACCGATGGTGGGAGCTATTCCTACTTGGCTGGTAAAACGTGTCTGACCCTAAAAAACGCACGGCTGCCGGATGTAGGTTTTAGACCCGACGTTTA
The DNA here is from genome assembly GCA_038088915.1 of Sutorius aff. eximius. NCBI lineage: Eukaryota > Fungi > Basidiomycota > Agaricomycetes > Boletales > Boletaceae > Sutorius > Sutorius aff. eximius. The sequence continues at coordinate 32,827 of JBBPJV010000182.1, forward strand.
TTTTAGGCCTCGTGAAGTATGGGAGATCCGGGGTGCAGAGTAAGCTGATCAGAATTTTCGCACCTTGCGATTTTTTTTGTTGCTGACGAGTTTGGATGGTTGGCCGATCCAGCGTCACGCTCAGTCCCATTTCTCTGGCCGCATTGGGCGAGGTGTCGTCTGCAAGGGGTCTGAGTCTGCGATTTCCGCGCTTCATTCGCATCAGAGAGGATAAACTTCCAGAACATGCGACCACCCCTCAACGGCTCGCTCAGATGTATCGCGATCAACTGAATAGAGGGCGCGACACGACAGGCGCTGATGATGGGGATTTCGTGGACATGGAAGTCGAAGTGGAAGCAGAGATCGAAGAGGAACCGGACGGCTGAACGCAGGCCATGTGTTCTCCCGTTAGAACTATCGGAGTAGACGTTGTGTCGTGACTCCAGCACGCCAAAGAAATGACATTGACATGCTTACAACAGGAGTAGTAGAACTGATGGTCAGGAGAATAGCAATATCAATACCCGGTGCGTCGCAGACCGGGTCGTCAACTTGCTGGCCAAAGACGGCTGACAATCGAGAGGACTGTATGATACGTGCTATCACTGGGGAATACAGTATCGATAACCTGCTTCAACCGACCGTTCGACAGTGCATCCTTCCAGTCACTGTCTTTCTCCGAAGGAGGCAATAACGCCTGGAGGTGGGCGTACGAGATGAGAAGCGCATACTTGACCGTAAGTATGGGTGGTGTCGAAGTCGAAGTCTGGGATGTGCGATTATTGGAAAGCAGTTGAAAAACTTCTGAACACGCCGCGAGCGCAGGACGTGGTGGGAGGCTGGATCCCGCTCGGCCAACGTCAGTGTCCGTCGCGGATGATATGGCCCCAGAGTCACGTTGCGATCCGCGTCTAAGGAGGGGCCGGGGTCGGGGCTTGACACCTCCAGTGACAGACGGTGCAGATGACAGAAATTTTTGGCATACTGTGATTTTAAAAGTGAGAACTGGGACTGTCTTTGGTAAACCCTCCATCAAATTCTGGGCTATTTCTGGAGGAGAGGTATATAAGCGTGTTGTCAATGTGGCCGCAAGCATGGCACCATCGAAAAACCCAGAGAGAGTGAGGTTGATGAGCTACGAGAGGCCTCAATTTGTGCGTTGAATCCACCCCAAGTGTTGCAAAGACGCACGAGTGTCAACAGTCGAGTGGCCATCCCTCGACGTTCACCATCTTCCTGTCTGATCGAGTGAAAGACGATATCAAGTGGAATATCTGCCTCCCATCGTGGACCAGTGCCTGCCCTTGGGGGAGGGATTTGCGACAAGAGAAGCAACGAGAACTTTTCTGCATCGAAGTGGCGGGTTATTTCTGGTTTTCTGCCACGGGTTGGGACCTCACCCCCGGATTTCTGGACATTGAGCAACTCGTCCCTTTCGAACAAGGACAGTAACCACTGAAGGATTGGCCAGGCATGCTCAGCAACTACTGTAGGAGTTCTATGGTTTTGGTCTAGCCCGGCGTTTTGGACGCCATAGGTACCTCTTCCGCGTTTTTTGCTCACATCCGGAGGCAAGAGCTTTTTACGCTGTATGAATCCCCCTTTGAGGATGGCCCAGCAATTCCTACAGTCTTTGATGCATAGAGACTCTCGAGCAATGACCGAGTCCTCGTTATCGCTCGACCCTGGTGGTAGCTCTATATCAGCGACACCATCTAATGAATATTTCGGCAGCGCTCTGAACAATGAGCCGGGCGAGTTCGTAGCTAGAAAGGAGAACAAGATCCGCTGCGCCGCTTCGGATTCGACGACTGTGGGAGATAACGAAGCCTTGGAAAGTGTGGGTTTTTGTTTCGTGGGGGAACCCTTGACAGGGGACGGAGGGAATTGTTCCTGATGGTTTATTTGGTCACCGACAGATGGGGATGGAGGGAAGAGAGCTATGTAAAGAAGCTGTCGAATATGGTCGCTGTCCAAGCGATGAGATCGGATCTAGAATGGCACAGGGAGACTTACGCAGGCGGCTTGAAGGACGAAGACCGCAGCTGGTCGAGGAGTGCTATGCCGGGTTCGTACTGGCCCTCCTCGAAACAGGTGTCGACCAGTCCGCGCTGGTATCGGGTCATTTCGCGCTCACCATTCGACGCAGTCATGGTGGTGAGTGAGGAAGAGACGCGAGGCGCGTTTTCATGGCACGCGATGCACGTGACGAGTGTACATATGTACCCCGATCAATCTGAATGATGAGCTCCTTGGAGACCGAAAGAGAGGGAAAATTGAACAGCCGTGGTGTTGTTCCTGAGAGCGACGGCCTGGAAGCAGAAGCGTTGGTGCAAGATTAGGTTGTGGTGTGAAACGCTCATCCAGAATACATCACGAATAGCAGGATCGTGTACAACGCAACCAAGTTCGGTTGCAGAGACACACGAGTCTCACTTCGGCCATGGTCACCGCGCTCATACGGTATTTTGGGGTCAATGCTGTTCCACAAGCGATCATTGTCGCCAATTTTATGTGTCAGGAGCTCGAGCACCACTGCCTCGTTGCATCGCGGATCGAATCCACCTGATGGTCGCTCGACACCTTCCACCGCTCGTCCGTTCGTCGGTGAGGTTTTGCGCGACTATCGGTTTGCTGACAAATTCGCGCCCACGAACGCTCTGCCTGGTAAAGTGTCGGCGTCGGCGTCGTCGGAACCGTTAACACCAGTGTTGGACCGCGCAGTCGTGCCAGGTTAGTGCCACGGTTCCTTGATACCACCAGTTCCGATGCGGCGCATTATTGATGCACGGCCAGTTCAGTGCGTTTTTCGGCAGTTGGATGTTTCTCCGTCGTCCTATTCGTCATTTGCTGGGGCAATTTCACCGAACCATGGCCACGGCCACAAGCGAATCTGGATCTCGCGGGCCAGTCGAGTCCGCAATTCACGACAAGGTGAGGTTATGCCGATCAGCGCACCGGGAACGGCCTCCAACCCATGTCTTAGCTAACCGCTCTGCTTCATCCTTCACGACTCACCATTGCAAACGAATCCCACTTCCACCGCCATCATGCTTCCATGAGGGTCCAAGGTGGAGGTAATGGTGAAACACGTCCGTCTCTCATTCCAGATGTCGGCAAATAATTTTCCACTCACGTGTTGCCACCGGCGGTGTACAGACTTCGCATTGCAGATCATTTCAGAAGCGTTCAAGGGAAAGGTATATTCACCTTTCCCATCGTCAACACTGCAATTCATCCAAATTCTCAGACTACTTTGCAACGGCACCGAATTATTTACTCCGCGTTGTCAGACGAGTTCGCTCACGGGCTCCACGCACTGTCGTTGAAAACATCAACGCCGGAGGAGGCACAGCGGTTGGCACCTGGGCAGGCCGAGTGATGTCGTGAAATATGTACACTCTTGGTTGCTTAGATTCGTCAATCATGAGAGCAGTCCTTTAATTAATACCCATTCGACCACAAATTGCCCTTGCGGCCGTTACCCTCACCGCCAGTTACTTACAGCGATGTTCAGCGCTTGACTTGTCCGGAACCAAATACGTCCAGCTGGCGATGCTCATCCGCAGCTATGTGAAATCTTCCTGCGTGCCGGTTTGCAAAGTAATTGGGCTCGTCGGAAGATGCAGTCTCGATACCACGACTGCGGTTGATCCGCAACAGCCAGTCCGGGTGTTTCCACCCCGAGGTGCTAACCGCTTGCTCCTCCGTCTTCCCGTCTTCCTCATGCCTTCGGTATGAAATTTTCATTTCTTTGCGCGACCAGCTCCTCCTGTTAATGTGTGGTAGGTCTGTTGCCCTATGACTTTTCTCATTCACCTTTGGGGAATTGAAGATCTCTGTCGGCTCGTGCACAGCAAGCAACTACCGGCGATGATCAAGAATGGTTGCTGTTAGCGCGGACATCTTGGAAACGGTGTCCATGAATCTCTCTTTCCACTTTCACGCAGTGTGGTAGTGGAGGCTGGGCATCCGTTCATACCGACTGCTCCTCCGGGTTCTATGACTTCAACATCACGATTAGCGTGCAAGTGGTCATTTTTCCATATATAAACCACGACGTTGCTTGGGGCATTCTGTCCTCTTCCAAGCTTTCTGTTGTTCCCATGTCTGACCGGAGAATGTACCGAGAAGAAGCACGGCCAACGCTCCCTCCCGTTCGAGACCTGTTCCGAGGTATGTCACGATTCTTCCATACAGGAGAAACTCTAGATCCAACGCCTTCCTACAGATGAACTCTCTCGTTCGCCACGGCCCCCGACGAACCTGACTCCCCCATGGATCGTCCCAGGCCCCCGCGTTGACCAGGCCTTTGAACGCTCTTATTCTCGAGTTGAGCGTCGTCAAGACTGTCAACTGGATGGACCCGGCGTTCAGGTGCACCCATTCACTCGTTCTGTGGTTATGACTAACGTCCTCTGTAGCGTTCTCCACCTTCGACCACCTATTACTCCCATCCCGCACAGCATCGCTATGATGGACGTACTTCATCTCGTTCCTCCCCTCCGGAAAATTTATCGCCATCTATGAACCAATATCATTCGCAACTACCTCCTCCGTACCACACTCGTTCTACTTCTCAAGCGGATCAAGTGCCCGCGTCCCACGATCAGAACACCCCACCAGGGTCT
>JBBPJV010000183.1:0-37437 GCA_038088915.1 Sutorius aff. eximius
CTCTGCATATATATAGGGCATGGTGAGACAGACTGGATTCCCTCCAGTCTTGTCAACCTGTGCATTACCTGGGCTTAAGGGGGAGTGGCCTCAGCTGCTCTATGCTTTCCCTCCAGTGCTGAGGCTCATACATGACTATTCCATTCTCTTTCTCATCGTCTACACCATTGCCAGACGTCATAGCCAGTCCTCCTTTCCATAGATCGTGGTTAGCGCATCATCGGGTGGCCCTCCAATGCCGTGCGCTTGGGGTTAGGGTTAGAGGTTTGCCTCGCCCTTAATGAGTTCCTCCTTGGGCTCGTTACAGTAATGGTCACATGACTAGGTCACGTGCCAGGGATAGGAATGGTAATCACATGACAGGATCAGGTGCAGACCGATCACATGAGCTATAGTACAGGAAATACAGTAAAGTCCAATGTAGCGAATGTAACGTACTAGCTAGGCTAACCCTAGACTAGGATAAATGTTAGGTTAACGGGGACGGTCTCACAACAATATGACTGTTTCCCTTTTCATAGCCATTCCCACACCACCAGATATCCTAATATGGCCTATTCCTCCTTTCCCATCTACCCTGGATCCATGGCTCTCCATTGTATTCCTACTATAAATCTCTTGCCCTCAGACCCATGGTTGTCCATTGTATTTCTAGCATAGATCTCTCCATCTCTCCTCTTGACTCTCCATCGAGATCTACCTTAGTATCTCATTTATTCTTTCTTCCTACTTAGGATACTACTTTCCCATGCTCGCCTTATTATATAAGACTCACACCTTCCTCGTAGTATTCCTTATGCTAGTTCCTACCCAGTACTTAGGACATAGTACTCCCATACTTGTCTAGTCCTGTCTCCATCTATGTTACGATACCATCCCCATTAACCTACATTTATCCTAGTCTAGGGTTAGCCTAGCTAGTACTTTACATTCACTACACTTTGGACTTCATATTTCCTGTACCATAGCTCACATGATCAGTCTGCATCCAATCCCAGTCACGTGATTCCCTATTCCCATTCCTGGCATGTGACCTAGTCATGTGATCATACATATCATCAGTAGCTTATGGACTATTACATACTTATGATGTCATAGGGTCTAGACCACTATGTCATAGTCTAGCCCCTTACATCACCTCATTCCTTACCTTGTATTACTATATGGGGTACCAGCACAGCATGGTCTGTGCACAGGCCCTTTGCATATATAAAGGGCATGGTGAGACAGACTGGATTCCCTCCAGTCTTGTCAACCTGTGCATTACCTGGGTCTAAGGGGGAGTGGCCTTAGCTGCTCTATGCTTCCCCTCCAGTGCTGAGGCTCATACTTGACTATTCATTCATTCTCATCATCATACAACATTGCTGGGCATCATAGCTGGTCCTTCTCTTTTTGGTCATCATTAGTGCATCATCGGATGTACCTTCCAATGCCATGTGCTTGAGGTTAGGGTTAGAGGTTCACCTCACCCTTGATGAGTTCCTTCTTGGACTCATTACAGTCTACTCCTCATGTCTTTATCTCTGACATCCCAATACTAGCTTTTCTCTCACCATTGCACTGTGTGCATCTTTGTCAACCCTCAGTCTGGTACTATGGCCACTACCCTCCTTCAGGTCTCATATCCCAACAGTCTTTCCTCGACCTTTGGACTTCCTTCTAAGGATCCCACACTATCATTAAGTTTCCTCTTTGTCAGCCTGTGGCTGATTGTCTTTGTCAGGCTTTGTTTCCTTGAAGCCTTCCCCATCCCAACTTGACATTGGCCTCCATCCTCAACCCTACAGTGTTCCCCTGCAGTCTCCTCATCCTCCAGCCTCTCCCTTTGGCCTTCCAATCATCCCTTGAACCCTCTTGGATTTCTCCACCTCCCAGCCTGTCTGTCTATCAGGCTTACCTTGTTCCCTTCTCCTGGTAGTCCTTTCCAGGATCTCCGACCTCTAGGAGTACTGTGCTCCTTGCCACTGGATGGAGCAACAGCTCCATACATTCCACCCAATCCCTCAGGGGCTTGGTCGTAACAGTAGGGACAGTTAGGGAATGTAAATATGTATTGTAACAGATCCTGTCTTCCCCTTCTTCCAGGCTTTTACTGTCACCCCCATTATATTTCCATCTACCTAGATCCAATCAGGTTCCATTCAGCTGCAAGCCATTTCCCCTCCATCCCCTTTATAAGGGTTTTCCACCAATCAGATAGGACTACCACTATCCAGGGACATACCCTAGATAATCTTTCCATAGCCTTACCTGGGTAAGGGTAGTCATTTATAAACTGTAGCTACACAACATGTACATTAGTCTTAGCCTAACTGCTATACCACCTCCCTGAGCTCACCTATCATCATAGGACCTCAGAACCCTCCTGAATGGAAGGTCTCCTTTGAACAGCATCAGTCATCTCTATCTGTGTTACCTATGGATTACCTGTGGAACCCTCAAACCTCCTAGAATAGCATCAGTAGTCTCAACCTGTGCTACCCACAAACCACCCAAGTGGATATTGGTCACAATAGTACACCACCAGTCCTGTTGTAACAGAGAAGGGGAAAATATCATGAATAGCTTGGGATGGATCAATGCCTGTCCTAGACTGTTCTAGCCATAGAATGGACTAGATCTGTCATGTGATGAGCCTAGACATGACAAAGTGAAATATAATCACTCTATCATAAAAGGAATCACTATAGCATTAACAAATGAATAGATGAATAAAACACTATAGTTTCAGCACACTATTCATCCCACAGACACTTGGTAATAGTGATGATATGTATTCAGTCAGAGGCATGTTTTTACCTACTCTTTTAACTTTTTGAAAGTTCCTCACTGTAGACCCTACCTGATTGAGGGGGAGCATTGGATTTATTCACTGGTGTATGGTCATACAGCCACCGATTACTTAATCACGCAGTTACTCTTTTCGAGTCTCGCACGCTTACACCTCATTGACTTGGCTAGTTGCTGGGGTGAGACTCTCCATTCCATGGTTGTATATCATACTGACTAGTATCTAGCACTATCCTTATATATGTACTACTTAATACATTAGTGGCTTCTCTAGTAATTGAGCCATATCTTTCTATAGGGTGTTGAATGCAGGAAGCCATTGAGCAAGATCTTGTCTCTTATTGAAGACACCTACTTCTCGTCTAGTTTCATGTAAGATCATGATGGGGCGGTATGGGTTCGTTGCCTGTGCCTCGACATCAAACATTATACAATATCAGGGGCAGGACAGTAACAGGACCATGTGAGCAATCACTAAATAGCATCCGCAGTAGGCAGATCTGAGACGCCATCGCTGATCAGATCAACATTGCCAGGCTGTCAACTCGCAAACAGGGGCGTTCCTTGTGTGTCCCTCCGGGACTGAACATTCCGCCCATGGATGCTTGTCTGTGCCTAACCTTTGATTCATGTCAGTCCGTCTGCAATCCAGGTTCGAATCATACCCTTTGTCTTCCATTCCATCTTGTGGACACGAGTTGTTTCCTGATGATGCATGAATGCGACGAGCGTTCCGTCCGAGAGGAGAGATGCCAGAACTCGAGTGCTTATTGTCCTTGGCATTGACTTGCTCTAAACTGAGGCAAGTTACATACCTCTTCATTTTCCCAGATCTCTTTTTTTTTCGTGGTCTGGGTTGACCAAACCATGCCAGTCGGCGGTTATACGTGTCGCGTAACAGATGAACTATATAGCAGCTCATGAAGGAGAATGGGAAATGATGATGTAAAGGAATGACAGAATCTTGATAAAAGGCTGGACGAATTCCAACGTACTCTTCTGCAGCCAATCATGCAAGTCCAACACTCTCCAGTTCTTGTGCTTCTTGCTGTTATGCTTACTGCTATTGCGGCCCATGTGTGTCCTCATCTTTTGGTATGTAAGTGATGTAATTGAACTGACTTGGATTGGTAGGGCTTGACGGTTCCCGTTGGTCATGTAGTCGGGTTTCAAGTACACACTGGTATGTCATGGCCACATATCTTGTGACCTCGTCTGCTACGCTCCTTTGCTTACTCCGGTGATAGCATGCTCTCGGAGAGGATTGTTCGAACAGGACCACTGTGTCGATGGCCGTACTGCAGCCGACTGAAGCATTAGCAAGGCATATGGGACTATGACGACTTACTTGTAAGGGGTTTGTCTTCTGTCTATGATCCGCTGATACGAACCACACATGGTTATGCAGACTCGGAGCAGTGGCGAGACATTGCAGTACCGTTTTCCGAGGCTTTATATAAAAGTATCTGTAGCGAATTCTGATCATAGTCTTGGCGGTGCATATCGTTCACTATCAGAGCGATTGACATAAAAGGAGGGTTGTTGTGTGTCCCAATTTGTCCAACTCACACGTGGACATCCCACTACAGCCAGTGACCCTTCTCGAGCCACCCTGCTCCGCATGTCCGCTTTAATTCCTCTCTAATCTACTCTTCAAATTCAGGAACAACTGAAGCACACATCCCTCACATCTTTCGCCTCATTTTCCGACCGCCCCGCACTCAGTACGATGTACCTCGAGACACGACAAGTTCCTGAAATTGATGGCTCTCAGGGTGGTGGGTATCCTTTTTCTTTGCTTTGATTTGCTTGCGGACTGACCCCCCCCCCTTTGTTGTCATGGCTCTCTATTCAGCATTCATCGGGCTCGTTGTGGGACTGAGCGTCCTGATTGTCGTCTGTTGTGCAGCAGTCTTTTACCTCCTCCGTCATCACGAACCGACAGACCAAGATCGTGCCGCTCGCCGAGAGCGCTATCGACGCACTCGCGAACATACCCTGAACTCCGGTTCGAGTTTTCCGGGACCCTCAACTTCGACAGTTGCTTTGGGATCGCTTAGCGACAAAGTGAAAAACCTGTGGCAGAATACTACAAGGATTGGCACGGGCGGAGGTGGGCGACGAGGTGGGCGTGGCTGGATCCGAGCTGGCTCAGATGATGAATGGGCGTCTCATTCAGATCACGAAGGGGGCGCTGATCCTGAGCTAGGAGGTCATCTGAGGACTCTCCCGGCTCTCAAACAGGACGCACACGCCAGTCCCGAGGTTGGTGCTGTCCATGTCGTCGAGTCACCTTCGTCCGATACGGCGAGTGGCTTTGTCCACTCACCGTACGTGTACACGTATTCCGATCCGTTTTCGAAAACGGCATCGCATGGAACGTTACAGCGGTCGCAGTCCCCGCTATCGTCCCCCATGTCCTCTCCAAGAGAACATGGGAGCCTGGACGAAAATCCCGATGCGCATTCCCCTAGTGATAACCATCCCCATGATCAGCGTCATCGTTCGACGATGTCTAATGGTTCTATTTGGACGCACGCAGGTTCAAAGTTTGTTGAAGACATATAATCGCATGACATGTCTCACTGGGCTTTTCTCTTTCTCGTCACTTTTGCTCTTCCTATGGACACTTTCACACATCTTGCACGACAACTCGATCGTTTGTAATTCTGGGCGTAGGTTTCCCCATTCTTCTGTTATTTAGTGTAGGTGATTGCCCACGGTCGTCCATGTATTCTACAGCGTTATCAGTACCGGCTTTCCCGTTGTATCCCTTCATATCCTCTCACGTCTCGCTGCAAGCCCACCATATCCATGGCCAATCTCATTGAGGTGTCTCCGGGTTGAAAGACAAAAGATTGGTTCCCGCGAACACACCCCGACGAGGACGATTGTCCTTACTACGGCGAGTATCTATCATTTACTCCAAGGTAATCGATTTACCTCACCCGTGCATCCTCAGCCATGCGAGATCTAGAAAGTGCCTGGACAAGCCAGGTGCAACCGTCCCCGCTAGCGGGGAGGTGTACGATGCGGTATCGATACTCAGGCTACATTCCAAGCAATCATATAGCTGAGATTAAGTGAGTGATAAGCAGGTGAGGAACTCAAAGCCGCCAAGCCCACTTTTGAGGCATGAATTACCCTCCCGGGTTCGAGTAGGGGTGCTAATTAACTGCGCAGCCGAAAGACAACCGGTGCATTCAAGTAAGTTAGTTATCTTTCCACGAGCACCTAAGCGGCGCTCATCAAAGGCAGTGGCGCGGCGGCTTGGAGTCAAGGTGCGTTCAAACGCCAATGACCTCACCAGGTTCTGTGATCAGCCCATCGCACCCATAGTGGCGTCACAAAATTGGCGGGTGAGAAGGTAATTTTAGGCGTGAGTGGCACCAAAGTTGTCGTTCTCCGGTTGCTGGTACTTAGAGTCCCACCTTGATGTTTCCGATAAGTGTTGACGTCACTCGATGTTGAAGCTATGATCCGACCTCGAAGAACTCGGATACTGCCATCAACATCCTCCTCGATACCATCCAGGACCGGTCCGGAAAGACCTACAAGATGGATGACTATGCGCAGAGATACCCAACCAACGTCATTAACGTTGCTTCTTTCCTCGTACGTCTGTCAAGCAAGTGCTCGATCTCACCCCTCCCTTTCCTTCTTCACAGCCCAAACGCAGATTTAGACAAGTTCCTCCCGCGGATCATGCACTATTTAGTAAGTGAATACCTTGCCAAGTACGACATGTGCGAAATATTCGGAAGGATCCTCAATCCGCTCGCCAGCCACGTCATCCGTGAGACGTGCTGAATGCCCGGACGGTTAGCTAATGGAGCCTACATCTCTTGTGGGAGATGATTGATTGCGAGCACGGCCTCACGTCGCTCCAGCCCGGTGTGGCCGAATCCATCCACGCCATCACCTGTCTAGGCAGCGCGCATATCCCCGCGACGGGGGCGAGCACGGGTACGTCATGGCAGATCAAGTACGCGCTCGAGGGGATCCAGTCATGGGGACAAGGGTGTTGTCATCATCGAGGTGACTCTCATCCAAATCGTCGGACTGCATGACCCACCTGGGCACTGAGCCTGTCCCGCTTTACCCGGTATTTTCTGGCCCCGTTCGTTGCTTGCTATCTCATTGCACAGGACCTGCAATGTGATGCCAAAATGGGTTATCAGATAATGCTCACGAGTAACGCCGCTGGAATTGCGCTTCAACCCCATGACGTTGACCAGGGGGACGATGGGATTGATGAGGTCCTAAGGTCTATCAGGGACACAGTCGCGCTGTGTAGTCGGTAGGACAAGCCACAACCATGCATCGGGCCGGATGTTCCAGCAGGGGGAGAACGTGGGTGAGCCTGTGATACTGAATGTTGCATACTGACGCGTTCACAGGAGGTGGCACTCCTCAACCGCGGCTAGTAGACCAATGCAAATCAAGGACAAGGCTCCCCTCCCAAACGAGAAAACTAGCCGAAGGATAAGAAAGCAAACACGCCGTTTCAAAGTGGCGCCTTAGATGGTGGTGATGGTGGTTCGAGATACGAAGGTCAACACCGACACCGACACCGTATCCATGACACCCTCCCCCCTTCCCAAAATATTACTACCGTTTCACCGACACCACCGCGAACACATTTCCGTTATTACCTACTGGACATGTACTAGATTTGTGAATGAAGAATAAGTGCTTTGTGACACATGCATATCGAGCGTGAATGACTGAGATCCATTTAATCCATTGCCGAGTATGCAGCGCAATGTGGACTGATCGTTTGCGGTTTGGCCACTAGAATTAAGGTGGTGACGATCGAGCACTCGTCATATTTATCACTGATGTTCACCTAGCATTTTGTGCAATTCAAAGACTACGGAAAATACTCAATGTCAGTGGCAAAACACTGATATCTGGTCAGATCTCCACTGATGTTCGGGCATGACGGTGCTGACTATCAGTGAATTTTGTTCCCACAGTGTGAGCAGATTAGGAGATATGCACTACCGTGTACACACACTTGAATACGCCAGCCTTCTCATCATAGTCACCCCATCGCATACTAATGCAGCACTCTTGAGCACGCAAATGTGCCAATCAGCAGGTCAAGATTCCGACGTGTTTCAATTTCGTAACTGCATGCTGGTTACTGCATGCAGTGTTTCTGCAGCTAGGGAGTGACACATGCAAGTGGGACAATCCTCCAGACCGGAGATTGATCCTCAGCTTAAATAAAAGCAAGAACTGCTTTACCTGCATACTCACTTTCGACACCACGTGGTTGTTGAAGTTATAGTGTTTTATTCACCTATTCATCTATTAACACTATAGTTTTTCTTTTATGATATAGTGATTATATTTCACTTTATCATGTCTAGGCTCATTATATGACAGATCTAGTCCATTCTATGGCTAGAACAGTTGAGGACTGGCATTGATCCATCCTGACCTATTCATGATATCTTCCCTTCTCATTTCAATTGTTGTTTAGGGTATGATACCATTCACTGCTGGACCAATAGTGTTTCTACTTCATATCTTCATTCTTATTGACCAATTGCTATTCATTCTAACACAGAATCACTGCTTTACATCTCTGTTCCAAAGTATCACAGAGATATATAAAGGTTCAGGTCCTTATGACCCATTGATCTCTAAGCTTTTCTCCACATCCTTCAGAGTGAAGCTCCAAGTCTTTCTTCAGTACCTTGACTGTAACTGGTGAGTATCTCCCACCAGTAACTCATTCCCTATTGCTGTTGCCTGCACACCCAAGTGAAACAGATTTGTTTCATTAGTGGTAAGCAGCTAGAGCTATATGTATGAGCCATACCTGCAAACCAGACACTTGGGATTAAACTGAAACATTGTTTGGTTATGAGGATCACTGCACCTTCAAGGGGTGTCACTTCGATGGCATGGCATGACAATGGGCACACTGCAAGTCCGAACGTGCCTATGTGGATCTGCCATAATACCTGCTTCGATACTGAGGATGCATCACAGATGCCATCAATGATCGTCCCTGTATCAAAAAGCTGAATTTTGTGGTATAATCAGTCACGCCCACTTGCTGAACAAAGCATATCGACATTTAACCAGGGGTTCCTTCCTCCGAGTTCGAGTGCCAGCTGCAAATCCAGTCTTTCAATTACACGGACTCGGACGATAGTCATATTATTGTTATCGTGAGTCACGAACGGCCCATGATTGATTGTAGACAGGGTGGCCGCTCCCCATCAAATAGAATGTAACCAAGCATCAAAGTCTATCACATACCGCTCCACCGCTACCCGCACCGGGAGTGCACTGTCGACAAAGCTCGCACAGCCAAACATGCCTGCCCTCGCGAACCCTTCGACCATCACGTTACCCCACAGATGAAGCCATGTCATCGTCCAAAGCCACCCGACTACCCCGCCCACCCTTCTGCCCGTAATTTGCTGAAACGCCCGCTCGGCGAGGATTCCTGGGGCCATCATTCCAAATCCAACTAACATCCACCAAATCTCCGCTTGACGACCGAGCGCTATCATCGCAATATAGTGGAAAACAATGGACGAAAGGAATGCCCCAACAACCTTGCCCTTGCGACCAAAGACGAGTGAGAGGGGGTATCCACCGAGAAAAAGGAATGTACGGCGGAACCACTGATGCCACCTGTGGCCCCAAAAGTCACCGAGTGATGTAGCGCGCCATGGGGCGTCAAACGCAGGAGGCCATTGAGCAGGATCTTGTCCAAGGAGAAGAACGCCAGGTATGGTACATAAATCGTAACCCATCTGTAGGATAGCGTAGACTCCGAAGCCAGTGAGGGTCGTAATGATGCTCGCTCGGAGGTGTCGCACTAAGAAGGGAAGGGTGTCATCATATATAGATGATCCTTCAGCGATGGGCCCAACTCCCACCGGGGCAAACGCGAGGATTGCTCGATGGAGGGGACCGCATATCAAGACATGCGCCACTACGGAAAGGAATGTCCAGAAAACGAATGCCATGCGGTTAGCTGGACGTGTTTCACGCGGAATATACAATCCACGTGACCACTCCCAGCCATGTCCACGAAGGTTTGTAGCGAGATCGAATGCGTCCATGACGGTCGACGGAGAACCGCTTGTAGGACGGAGGCGTCGCACGAGTGGTTCTTTCGCCAATGTCCAATCCAGTGTGCGGGTGGCAATGCAAACCATAGAGAGCTAAAAAGAAGGGTCTGAGAGTCTTTCCTCGAGCGGACGGCTGATAGGGTGTCTTGACAGACACGTACCACAAGATCAATATTGAGAAATTTTCGTTCCCGTCGGCCGAGTGACATGTCCACCGAAACTGCCGCACGCAATGCCAACAATGCGATGATTGGCCACAATATGATCCGAAAGGCCCGCGTGTTGGGCATGACAGCTAGAACGGCTGCAACGAAGTAGAAAACCACTGGAGGGAGGATATATAACACGAGCATGGCGGCGTCGATGGGCGCTTTGGCTGGCGGGGTACCAAGATGCACAGAAAGTCCAAAGAGGTAGCGTACGAAGGACATGATCGAGTCCGTTGCAACGGAAAATATCCCAAATATACTGGCCGCCCACAACTCGGTTTGAGCTCAACCCCAACCACCACATCCGTTGGGGCCGTAGCGACTTGTTGTCTAATGCAGCATTACAACAGCCATAATTTCCTTTTGTGCAAAACAACGTCACCAGAATTCTCACCTCTAACATGAAGCCAAGGTATGTGTGTCGTATAGTTTTTGAGTGCTACAACATTCAACGCTGCAGCCGCGGTAACTCAGCTCAGCACTTCACAAACACCCCCCCACCTCACCACAAGCCCGTCAATGTCTGTTGTCCTGTCTCGTCGTTCACGAAAGCTCCCAACCTCCCACTGCGCGCCAAGAATCCTATACTCCATCATCATCCGTTTATTCACCGTCACACGCATAGGCAACACGGGCAAAGATACCCAAGCACACTCGACGTCCGGCAGCATGCATCAATCGAGTCAAAAACACTACGCGTAACGGATGAGGTACGAATCAAGAAAACGATTCCGGCAGGTCAAGCAATTCCTGAATCCGTCTCATTCGGAACGATGTGCTAGTCCAACCGACACGTCACGGGTAAGCGATTCCAAATATCAAAGGATCTTCAGGTGCCAAACCACCGGTGATTACTGATCGCTGGGTCGAGCAACGACCAAAATCGTCCCGTTCAAAGACTGGATCTCTGGCTTCTTGTCCTCCTGTCATAGGGGATCAGCATACTGCATTGCGCAACCCAGACATCAACGGAAGAGAGAGAGAGAGAGAGAGACGGAATACACACTCCGAGGTAAAAGACTGTTGCAGCGAGTTGGACGGGTCCTTGCATCGAGCTCGGAATAGTTACATTGATATACTCTGATACAGATTCCCATCGCTTTCGCCCGCCAGTTTGTATAAACCAGCGGTGGGGACTTGACTGAGGGAATTGGGACGATCGATCCAAGTATTGCACTGTTGAGCACCTATTACTACGCCGACTTCCGTGGAATTGGCCTTGTCGGATACCTATTGTCGACGGGAACATGATCAGGACGATATTCAGAGGTGTCGAAAGTACCAGTCGGAGAAGTAGGTATATACCGGTCTGGAAAGCTGGATGGCGAGGAATTTGTCAGAAACCACGGTAGTGTTTGTTTCTGGTCTGAGAAAGAGGACGTCTTACGCAACGGCAGCGGTTGCGGGCGCCGCAGCACAGGAAAGCTTCACGAAAGACTTGAACATGGTGATATACAAGTGAAGTCAAAAAGATCGAGTAAAAGCGAAGGGCAGAGGAGTGGAGGGAACGGACACTATGTCCAGACCGTTTCGTCTATCAGCTTATTTTATACTTCGAACAGGGGAAATTACCTGCCGACGTTACTCGCATTGACGGCATATATCTGTTTTCATCATCACCCAGTTGTGCAGGCAGGCAGACTCGACAAGCGGGAGAGGGTGTATTAATTGCGAGGGGTTGACAGTTGCAACTTGGGAACCTGGATTCCTTTAGTTTAGGTCGTAAAAGGTGTAAGAAATTCGCTCATATACCCACCTTTGACGCCAAGGGGTGAAGAGCGTAAACCATTACCAGTCAGCCACAACCCAACACCCCTGCAACCACTCAGAGTCCCGACGTGGCGGCGAATCATTAGAAGATCACATGTGAAAGAAGAGACTTGGGAGCACAGCCTGTCAGCCAGCGGTGCCATCCGGTTAATCGACGATTCCACAAGCTGATCTGTATCGAGGGTCCCGTCGGGGTCGGAAGGGTACGACATTGAGAGGAAGCGGAGAAAAGACGGGGCCACGTGTTTAGATCTGGATCGGCCGCCAGCCACGGTGGTATTCGACGGTGACGTGGCATAGTAAAAGGTGTTTGTGTAACAGCGACGGTCGCAAATGTCGCGGGACTGTGACACGGCCTAGAAGCTTCGTGAACGGTTCAAACATGGTATATAGGTTATATCAATAAGACCAGGTTTAAAGGTGAGTACGTGAGTAAAGCGGGCCGCGCTCTGCGTATGCCCACTCCATTCCACGTGTCTTCCCAATTTTATTCGTCGAGCCTTGTAGCAGGGACAAGGACGGTCTGCAGTGTCACGGTCAACATCCATTCTATACTTTGCATTTATGAACATACCTGTGCTACCAGTCCATCGCCTAGCCGTGTATGTACTTACCGTAGAAACCTCGGTTAGGGTGGCTGGATTCCGACCGGATTTCCAGGACACCGCGGAATGTTCTGAGAACTTGGGGTATCGCTTGGCAGAGGAACTGTCCTTCTACGTCTTGGAAGGGAGAATGTGTCATACTCGATTCCAATGCTGTGATATTATTTCCGGCAAACCACAATTCCCGTGAATTTTCAATGGGCCGGTTGCGTCGCCTCGAAGACCCGATGAACAACCCGCAAGCCTGTAGACGTGTGCTGCATGAATCTGTCACATCGCAACGTCCCACGTCGTCTTGTGCTGAGGCTGAGCCAACCTGTTTATATCGAGACCTTGACCGCTGCCTACGTGTCAGTCACTGTCATTCGGTTGACGAATGGGGAGACGGTTTGTATTGAGAACCAGAAAGACCCTTGTCAAATCGTCTGGCAAGCCTGAGCAATCTCCAGGGTTGTACAAGTCTGAAAACAGTCAGAATATCCTGCTCGCATGGAGGTACCGCTAATAGGGCTGGTATGTATCAGCGATCTCAAGGTGCTGGCTGTCGGTCCCGTCCTGCTCGTCCTGGGGTTGGTCCGTAATGTGGCTGTGGCTATGAAATTGTCAAAGGTCGATGGAATTCTGAACATTATACTCTATCGCCCGGTTCTATCAGATTAGCACCCAAATTGTCGGACACGGCCAACGTTGGATCTACTTGGCTTTTCAACTGACCGCCGAACAAAACACCACCGTTGGCCGCACGGAATGCGTCAATACGAGCCTCCACTTGTGGTCGGAAGTGACGCATGAGACCCTGAATTGGCCATGCAGCAGCGTCGCCGAGAGCACAGATGGTGCGTCCTTCGACTTGTTTGCTGCAAAAAGGATTAGGTTGGTTACATCGAAGAAGAGGACGAAGGCTTTACGTGAGTTCGAGAAGCATGTCGATTTCTCGGCGGTGGGCGCGGCCTTCGACCATTCGGTTCATCATGTTCATCATCCATGTCGTGCCCTCGCGACAGGGTGTGCATTGACCACAAGACTCGTGTTTGTAGAACTAGAAAGGTCGTCAACAAAAGAGCAAGGATAATGGCACGGGAAACTTACTGCGGAGAATCGTGCGATAGCAGCAACGATATCCGTGCTCTTGTCCATGACAATTACGGCACCCGTACCCAAACCCGATTGTGCATCTTTTAGCGAATCGTAGTCCATGAGAACCTCTGAACACTTGTCGATGGGCAATACAGGGACGGAGCTTCCACCCGGGATGATCCCAAGTAGATTATCCCAGCCACCCCTGACTCCGCCGCAATGCCGTTCAACAAGTTCCTTCAGTGGGATACTCATTTCCTCCTCGACGACGCATGGGTTGTTGACATGCCCGCTGATACAGAAAAGTTTTGTGCCCTGATTACGCTCCCGACCAAAACCGGCGAACCAGGCTGCCCCACGTCGACAGATGGTTGGCGCAACAGCGACGGTCTCGACGTTTGCGACGGTTGTTGGGCAACCAAAAAGACCGACGTCGGCTGGGAAAGGCGGCTTCAAACGAGGCTTCCCCTGTTTCCCCTCGATAGATTCAATAAGAGCCGTTTCTTCGCCACATATGTAGGCGCCGGCTCCCCGGTGGACGTAAACGTCAAACGGATAGCCAGAGCCACAAGCATTTTTACCGAGGAGGCCAGCACGATATGCTTCGGTAATGGCCTGTTGCAGATGGTTGGCTTCCTGAATAAACTCTCCGCGAATATAAATGTACGCCGCGCTCGCATTCATAGCGCGGCCAGCAACCAGACAGCCTTCGACGAGCTTGTGAGGGTCGCCACGGAGAATTTCGCGATCTTTGCACGTTCCCGGTTCACCCTCGTCGGCATTGACTACGAGGTAGCGGGGTCTAAGTGGAGTAAGCCTAGTGTAGGATGGGTGGTGAAAAAGACCTGCCGCTTGTCCTTCTCCCAGCCTGGCTTGTTCATAAACGACCACTTGAGTCCGCTAGGAAAACCTGCACCTCCACGACCTCTGAGCCCCGAGTCTTTGATGGCTTGGATGATCCACGAGTCGCCCTTTAGAAGGATGTCCTTTGTCCTATGCCAATCGCCACGCGACTGAAAACGATTTCGCGAGTCAAGACATGAAGAAAGCGTGACCAAATGGGCTCACCAAGGCTCCCTTCAGACCATGGTCGTGTCTGCAATATGCGTTGGTAAAGATACGATCTTGGTCCTTCAGTCCACCATAACGACGGACTGGTGGGTCCGCAACGGTTGCGAGAGCGCGCCTAAGTGCAGGAGACTGTCTCTGCACGAGAGCAGCTGATTTTGAGGCTTTGAGCATTACTGTGCCTGTGAGTTCGCTGGTCAACTGGGAGGACCCAACGTCGAGTCCGGAATATTCCGAGTCACGTGATCATGGAATGTGGCTTTCCTGTTGTGGACTGACATATCTGAAATAGGAAACTATGTGGCGCATCTCTCCTTGTTCTCTTCGGCAAAGTCATAAACTGGTCCGACCGTCCTTTTCTCTTCGTCCACTCTAGTTTTCTCTTTGCCCTCGACGCTGGCGACGTAGACGAGCGACTCGTCCATTTGTCTGGGATGGATCCCTTAGCAACAAATGGCGCAAGCCGCGGCGCCTTCGACATGCTGAAGCAAAAGGCGGAGGCCCTTGCTGTTTTGAACGGACTCGCAGGAAACGGCCATCTAGAACAGGAACCTACCATAGAGCAACTCGATATGGAGCTCCCCATCGTCCAGGATGGTCAGGTGTCGTTCGGGGAACTACTCTCCAGAGTCGTGCAGGCGATCTATGCCGAACTATCCGAACTGGCAGAGACGTGAGCCCACACGAACCTTCTTCAAGCTGCCCTCTGATGCTTGTCAATCCAGGCTTCCTAACATGTCAGACGCCGCAAGAAAGCGAACGATCGCGGACTGGGTAGTCAAGACCAAGAAGCAAGTCGTCAAGCTGTACGCCATCGCGAAATGGGCGCGTGATGCAGATACCGTTCAGAAGTGCATGGCAAGTGGCCCCAACGTGTTTACGATCACAAACAGATCTTCATGCGGAATTAGAATATCACTGCGTTCCTCATGAACCAGAACCAACAATTCGGGGACGTCATCCACCGACTCACATATGCGAGGGAGAGTTTGGATTCAGCAAGGTGAGGATACGCATCTCGTCGCGTTTGGCCGTCTCTTGACCGCTCACCAGACTCCGAAATCACGATCTCCTGACCTCCCTCGACGTCCTCACATCGGGAACATATAAACGTCTTCCTTCCGGGATCAAGGTCGCATTGTGCCTCCTGTATTTAGCAAATGGACTCATGGTACTGAGTGCAGAAATCTATTATTCCCATTCCGTCCATGACCGACGCCGAAGTAATCAAAACGTTGAGCGACATGGAAGAAGTTATGCGGTACCGCCTTCGCATGACGGAAATAGTGCCCGTGGAAATGTCTCGGCATCGAATTGGTACTGTCACACAGTCTGTCTTCGTATGAGGGCTCCTTTGAATCTCTCTTGTGATCCAGCGGGTGGTAGGGTGCATTTCACCGTCCCAGGGTTGTTTGAAACCTCCGTCTGCATGCGCGGGGCTGAGAAAGATGACGGTTGGTTCTTCGTAAACGTGAAGTTCCTGATCTCTATCGGGGGAGACTTGAGCGGGGCGTCTGGTATGTTTCGCGTGCCCGGACCGTTAAAACTGAGCCCTGGCGATTTCCAGAATTCCCTCGGGAGCCGACTGGCGTGCTCAGGCGACACATCACGGACGAAGCCAATTCTCGCCTGGGGTACTACATACCCTTACCTGAACCGACGGATCTTCCTCCTCATGCTGAGCTCCCTGAGAGGCCGAAGCTACCTGAGGGAATGGTCGATGCGCCTCTTGTCCGCTTATACAACTTTCTACGTGAGTACGATCGTGCGCGCCCGCGAACCTTTACTCACGATAATCTCGCAGAGATGATGTCCCTCTCATATCAACTCCAGATATTGTGGAACCAGGTAGGTCCTCCCGTGTGTGCACCATCCTGGGAAGCTTTTGGTTAAAGAGATTATTTGCAGGCCGTCCGGATGTGCTCCCTTGGGTGGGGACAACATTTAAAGGTCGAGCTAACAAATAGTAATAAAACACTCTCAGTATCGTATTGGCTGTAAGTTCCTTACTCCCTGGACACTGCGGTCCATTCAGACTCCTTCCAAGGCGTCCTTCTCCTACCACCGTTCCAACGCACACACAACCACTTCATCGCATGAAACTCCCACCACATGGAGGAACGCTCACTATATCAATCGTCGAGAATCGTGCGAATTCCAAGGTTGGTGGACCCGCAAGATCCCCAACAGCGCGTATGCTGTCTGAGCTTCAGCTCAAAGCAAAGCTTGGGTCAGCACGACCGTCGGACGAAATCGAAGGTCTCAAATTCGAGGTCAAGTGGGATCCCATGCAAGGTACGCTGGGTATCCCCATCGACCAAGATGAAAGCATGGCAACCATTGGAGAACTTTTGGTAGTGAGTTTATACAGATTTGGCATAGCGAAACTTGATTTGATTAATGATTTCTAGGAATCGAACGACCTCGACTTTGAGGCGATACTACAGAAGGTTATCAACGCGCATGCTAGAGCTATCCTAAAGGTTTTCCAGTTCCAACTTCAACGCGGCCCTACGCGTAATGTGTTTTCCCCTGAGGGGAAGGTCGTCTTGAATTCTCACGGTCTGTATTTTGCGCCTACCTAATGGCATGGCTGAATGATGGCTAAACCTGTCCAGGCGGACACCACGTCCTTCGCGTTCATCTCTGTGCAGATGAGGTTGTTCTCATTTCAATCGATGTTCGAACCGGTCGTGTGAACCTTCGAGACACGGGTGATCTCGCTGCCGCTTCCCGGGGACCCAAGTTCGCAGTCATCTCTGACCGCCTGAATGATAACCCGGGTATGTTGCTGGGAGCCTTGGTAAGGTTGCGGACTAATGTAAGTCACGAAACGGCCCCAAAATTGTATTAAAACATGGTGCGACGAGCTGTGGCTTCACAGACGATCATGGACCTTGTCGATCAAAAGGCGAACTATCTCGGCCTGCAAGTCTTCCGACATCGCAATCTCTCGAAGGAGGGCATGTGGACCTGTTTTCCTCGTCCTTCTGGCCTACTAATATGCATCCGCGTTTCGCAGAAATACAGAAGCTGGGTCCATTGGCAAGAGGCATGATGTACATCAAACTCTCCAACTTTCCAACCCACTACCTCGTGCTCGTCATCACCGAGGAAGATTTCCGCTATGCGCTCATCTCAGTCAAGGTATTGCCAGATAGTATGTATGGCAACATGATTATGGAGGATATCGGATGGTTGGACGTTCGACGCATACGAGGTGAGAAGGGACCAGCCGAGGTTGTGATTATGCCGCATGTGGATGATCCTCGGGTGGGGCAAAAGCGGAAGCGCGACATTGCCTCATCGACAGACCATACCTTACGAAGGGATGACAAGTGAGTTGCACTCCTTGACGAGCCTTCCTAGTTATTCTACCCTCTGCTTTACTAGTTTCCACCTGGAAACGCAGACCCTCCGGGAGCTCTATGCATACTGCTGGTAAGTTGCATCAGTCTCAGTGGTCGCCGGTTGCGAGCTTGTACAACACAATTTCAGCGCTCGCGTTGCCTACACAAAAGTCGAGGCGCAGTTCAAGCTTCGTGGCATTCCATATGCACACGTCAATCCGACGAGCACGCTCCCCCAGCCGTCCGCCCTGTCCTACATGCAGTCCTCCCTCGCCCGTTCCATCCCAGCCCTCTGCGTTCAATCCTCCGACATTCTCTCCGGCGCTCCGGCCGCTGAGGCAGCGATGCCCAACATTCGTGTCATACCGCTCAATTGGTGGTCAGACAAGAAGGCTCAGGTCGTGACGTGTGTCAAGCTCAAATACGTGCAACAACCTGTTGGGAAACGGGCCGCAGTCGGACGGAGTAGCAATGATATCATTCGGCCGTCGAAGAGGATCATCTATGATGCCACGGAAGCTGTCGTGTCATTTTTGTCAGAACAAGTGGATACGTGCGTGGACGAGTTTCTCGAAGAATGGGCAAGGGTGTCCAAGATGGTGGTGATTGCCCGAGAGGGTGAGGCGTTTGGATATGTCTTGGGTAACGGCCTATTTGCTCATGCGCACGATGCAGTTGCTCAAATGGCGAAAGAGAAGAAATGGCAAGACGTTCGACTTCTTTCGTTTGACCTACAGACGGTCGAATTTGCCTACTCCTCGGCAAGTCATCGTCTTTTTTTTTCCGTTCGAGTAGTCTTAATGTCCAATGCCCGCACAGGACTATACAGTACTGATTAGTTGCACGGATCAACTCTCCCCAACAGGGGGTTCTTTCGAACTTCGTTTCTCCCGTTGCTCTCCATCGCTGGCACTCCCGAACGCAAACACGCTTGCACCACTTCCTGCGGTTACTTCTTTGCAACCCCATTTACGATTAAACCCGCACGAAGAAGCCGAACCACACTTCCGCCAGATTCTTCGACATGGACCCCTTGCACCGTCACTTCATCGTCTCGTGGGACTTCTTCGGGATACATTGCCTCTCGCTGTCGAGCTTGACCGTCTTGGGGCAGGTACGAGGGAAGACCGGACACCGATCGGCCTGGGGAGGGGCAAGCAGGTCAGGTTCGCCGAAGAACCGTGGTTTGATACGATCGTCAAGGGTATGGGCTGGTGGCGAGTGTTGTATGGCGATCTAAGGTACGCGTTTCATCTTCCCAATCATCTTGCGCGCGTGCACTCATACCACGTGTATCCGCCAGACACGCGCTCGATCTAAGATTAATGACTGACAAACGCATCGCCATCCTGGATGCATCACATTCGCTCTTCCACGGCGCTGTTGGGGCGGCTTCTCAACCAACTCCAGGCTCTGGTTCGGATTCCAAGGTGCATGTGGACCCACATCCAGACGTGGAAAGGACGGGGCTTGAGCCCATCCCGGATTTCCGGACGCTCGTTCTTGATGCAGTCCGTGTGACGCGTCCACGCGTCCACGAGAGTGGTGTCAGAGGACGACGGATCGCTCCGATTGACGTGGGTGTTATCTGTGAGGGTGGTGAGATCGGGCCCGTCGTTCGAGCGCTGCATGAGCGGGTAATGAAGAAGCTTAGGGGGGCCGGTGGGTGATCCCCTTCATAGAGATGATCGAGGATGAGGATCCGGTGCCCCATTTTCACTTATTTTATTTCTTGTGTAGTTTTCTTATGTTTGTTGTTTTTTCTGTATGCCACTAGGCAACGATGTCCGTTTTGGAAAGGGTGACGTACATGTAGTCCGTGTCTGAAGTCCATATGTGCCCTGGTAGGTTCGCGCGTGCTCTATTCCGATCGCGAAGGTTAACCATTCACTAAATGGAGTCCCGATTTCGAGGGACGGAATCCTGGCTACAGTCTTCTCATTTCAACCATGGGCCTCGATTCTAACGATTCCAACATGAATGCGAGTTCCAAGTTTCCAGGTCAGTTCCCGAACTGACCAGTGCTACGCGTACAACGACTTGATAAACCCTTGGCGACTCGTACGAATCAATGACAGGCGGCATGAGCACTAATCTACCATTCTGCGCGGGTGACCCGATTTCCCGCGCAATCACTTCGTCACTGTGCCTAGTCCTACGTCTGATTCAATATAGTGCTCCTGCCATCGCCGGAAATAGGCTGCATGATGCGGAAGATACGATCATCTCCGTTCCTACTTCGCCGATATGCAAAGTTATTTATGCCCACAGTTCGTCCCTTTTACCCGGATCCTCAACGATACCATGGCCCTCGTATGGCATACCCTCGCCCTAGTCTTTGGGTATTTCATTTTTGCAGTGCTGGCTATTACCCGTGGGACGCACGCTCTCCGGATTGCAACGTGGCCGGTTATCCTGTTGTTAGCATGGCGTGCAATGGTCGCCGTGGACAAAGCGTTTGAAGGACCCAATCGAAAGATCCTCAACTCCCAACTTTCAGTGAGTATCTTACCATCAACTAGGCAATCGACTCACATGTCCATAACTCCCAGTTCTGGGTCATCTTCATAGTCACTCGCACGCTCGATTGGTCTTTGAAGGAGGCACCCCTCGTGCGACGCTCGCGTCCTCCCAATGGTTCTAAACCAACCATTATATATGATGCTATTGACCTTGCTACATCCTTGCGAGGCCATGGTTGGGAGTGGTCAGACGGAATGCATACTCCGCGTGAAACCCGTCCAACCAGCCGCAGGGGATTTACATTCTATGTGATCCTATCTGCAATTGCGCACACCCTCATGTGCGACGTCCTCCATAGGGTGATCCTCTCGTTTTCTCCTACAGAACTCGGCACCGTGTCTGGAGCATCTATTTTTGACGACACCCTCCCTTTCTACACACGATACCTCCGATCGACCATCATCTCCGTCCTTAGTGCGTTCTGTATCTATTCCTTTCTCCAGATGCAGTACGACATCTGTACGATCGTTGGGGTGCTTCTCTTTGGACAAGAACCTGCACAATGGCCGCCGATTCTCGACGCCCCATGGCGCGCGACGTCGTTGATCGATTTCTGGGGGCGCAGGTGGCATCAGTATCTCCGCAGGACATTCCTCGTCCAGGGTGGTTACCCACTCGGTTATTTTCTTGGCAAGGAAGGTCTTGTCATTGGGGCGTTTCTCTCCTCTGCAGCGATACACCACATCGGAGCATTCCTGGTCTATGACAGACTAGAACCCTGGAGAATGCTTGTTGGATTTGGGATGATGGGTCCGCTCGTCCTCGTTGAGAGGGCGTTCAAGCAGTGGACCGGTCGAAGGGTGGAAGGATGGGCAGGGTGGGTTTGGACAATGGCTTGGCTCGTATTGTTGGGGAGCCTGATCATCGACGGGTTCGCAAGGGCTGGGATGTTCGGCCACGTTAATTTCGTTCTGGGTGCCGTGCCGGGACACGAGATTGTGGAACGTTTGGTGGTGAATTTCGACGGTTGGTTGCATACGGTGTCACAATGAAAGGCACATGTTTCCCCCTGATTGACAGGATAACATTGCTAGTTACGCTCTCCAGGTAGTAACTAGGTTGCTATGTCCGTTAGGAAGCAAGAGGATATGTAGTGTAAGTTGAAAGTGTACGTCGGTATCGCGATTCGCAGTGGACTTTATAATCAGCTCCCTTTTATTCAATTCAAACCTTCCAAGTGTTGTTTGGCCGATCGTTGGACTTCTGGCATGACATCCCAACTCGCTGTGCATACATTCTACGTGGAAGGTACTTTATCACCTGGTAATCTGTTATTCACGATGTACAACTTTTAGACTTGGCCTGAAGGCTGCTGTTAGGAGCCGTGTTTTGAATGGTCCGGGCCTCCTCTGAGGCCCACTATTCTCCGGCTCGCGGCATGAGTGATTTCTCGTGAGCTCTTTTCATCGTCCGTGTTGTACTACGTCCAATATTTCAGGCTATAGAGTAATCGGATTCAAATGTATGTAATTATCCGGATTCTGGAATTGCGTGGAATACTCGATGGAGGTTTTTCCTGATGCTACTTTGGTGATGTTTCTCCGTTCCTGCCCCACTCATAGCCACAGCTATTTGCACCTTTTCATCCCTTCGGTGAGTTCTCGTCGATGCCATGACCTTCGTGTTGTATACCCTCACACTGAAGCTGACTCGCCGAAGGGTGGAAGGGCAGTGGGCAGGTGGATTTGGACGGTGGCTTGGCTCGCGTTGTTGGGGAACGTGATCATCGACGGACTTGCAGGAGCTGGGACGTTTGGACATATGAATTTCGCTCAAGGTGTCGAACACGCGATTGTGGAATGCTCTGGCGAATTTCAATGATTTGTCGCATGTGCACGGGGTAAGTGAGTAACAGTGGCGCGGGAGAACTAAATGACCATCCGTAGCCAAGCTTCAAAACTGTGATGTGATACTGTACCTTTGAACATAGGAAAACTATTCTCTCCACTCTGCCACGTCACACCTGACTTCCCGCGCATTCCCTTCCTTCTATGTGTTGTCCTACATTCTCAGTTACTCAGAACATCACCGGAAATCAGGTACTACATGATGCGAGAGACGTGATCATCGATGTTCCTAGGCTACTCTGCCTTCTGGTGCAGAGTTGTCTCTGCAACTCACCAGATAGAATTCCGATTTCGAGGGACGGAAACCTGGTTATCCCCTTTCCATTTCATCCATGAGCATCGATTCTAACGATTCCAACTTGAATGCAGGTTCCAAGCTTCCAGGTCCGAACGAAGTCAATGACGGGCGACACGAACACTAACCCTCCACCCTGCGCGGGTGACCCGATTTCTCGCGGAATCACTTCGTCCTGTGCCCAGTCCTACGCCCGATTCAATACAGTACTCCTGCCATCGCCGGAAATAGGCTGCATGATGCGGAAGATACGATCGTTTCCGTTCCTACTTTGCCGATGTGGGAAACTATTTAATTCGCCCCTTTGGCCCGGGTCCTCATCGATACCATGACCTTTGTATGGGATATCCTCGTCCTAGTCTTCGGTCATTTCGTTTTTGCGGTGTTGGCTATTACCCGTGGGACGTACGCTCTCCGGATCGCAATGTGGCCGGTCATCCTGTTGTTAGCCTGGCGTGCAGTGATCGCTGTGGACAAAGCGTTTGAAGGATCCGATCAGAAGTCCTTCAGCTCCCAATTTTCAGTGAGCATCATACCATCAACCAGACGACCGACTCACAGGTCCCTAACCCCCAGTTCTGGATGGTCTTCATAGTCACCCGCACGCTCGATTGGTCTTTGAAGGAGGCACCTCTCGTACGGCGCTCACGTGCCAATAATGGTTCTCAACCAACCATTATAAGCGATGCACTAGACCTCGTCACATCCATGCGGGGTCACGGCTGGGAATGGTCAGACGGAGTGCATATTCCGCGTGAAACTCGCACAACCAACCGTGGGGGATTTACATTCTATGTGGTCCTATCTGTAATTGCACACACCCTCATGTGCAACGTCCTCTACAGGGTAATCCTCTCGTTGTCTCCTACGGGACTCGGTTCCGTGTCTGGGGCATCTATTTTTGACGACACCCTCCCTTTCTACACGCGATACCTCCGATCGACCATCGTCTCCGTCCTTAGTGCGTTCTGTATCTATTCCTGTATACAGGTGCATTACGACATCAGTACCATCGTCGGTGTGCTTCTCTGTGGACAAGAACCTGCACAATGGCCGCCGATCTTTGATGCCCCATGGCGCGCGACTTCGTTGATCGATTTCTGGGGGCGCAGGTGGCATCAGTATCTCCGCAGGACATTCCTCGTCCAGGGTGGTTACCCACTCGGTTATTTTCTTGGCAAGGAAGGTCTTGTTATTGGAGTGTTCCTCTCCTCTGCAGCGATACACCACATCGGAGCATTCCTGACATATGGGAAAATAGAGCCCTGGAGAATTCTTATTGGATTTGGGATGATGGGTCCGCTCGTCCTCGTCGAAAGGGCGTTCAAGCGGTGGACCGGCCGAAGGGTGGAAGGATGGGCAGGGTGGGTTTGGACAATGGCTTGGCTCGTATTGTTAGGAAGCTTGATCATCGACGGGTTCGCAAGGACTGGGATGTTCGGCTACGGTAATTTCGTTCTGGGTGCCGTGCCGGGACACGAGATTGTGGAACGCTTGGTGGCGAATTTCGATGGTTGTTTGCATACGATGTCACAATGAAAGGTACGTGTTTTCCCCTGCTTGACAGGATAACATTACTAGCTACGCTCTCCAGGTAGTAACTAGGTTGCTATGTCCGTTAGGAAGCAAGAGGATATGTAGTGTAAGTTGAAAGTGTACGTCGGTATCGCGATTCGCAGTGGACCTTACAATCAGCTCCCTTTTATTCAAAGTCAAACCCTCAAGTATTGTTTGGCCGATCGTTGGACTTCTGGCATGACATCCCAACTCACTGTGCATGCATTTTACGTGGAAGGTACTTTTTCACCTGATAATTTATTATTCATGACGCACAACCTTAAGACTTCGCCCGAAGATTGCCGCTAGGAGCCGCGTTTTGTATGGTCCTGGCCTCATCGGAGGCACACTATCCTCCATCTCGCGTCACGAGTGGTTTCTTGTGAGATCCTCTCATTGTTTGTGTCGCACTACATCCAATAATTCAGGCCATTGCCGGAAATAGGATGCTTGATGCGCCCATAGGCGCAGTTATTTGTACCCTATCATCCCTTCGGTGAGTCCTCGTCAATGCTATGACCTTCGTGTTTTATACCCTCACACTCACACTCGGATACTTTGTCTTTGCAATCTTGGCTGTCACCCGTGGCACTCATATCCTCCGGGTTGTATTGTGGCCGGCTGTCGTGTTATTGGCTTGGCGTGCAGCAGTAGCTGCGGACCGGTCGTTTGACGGGCCCAATCGAGGGCTCTTCAACTCCCAATTTTCGGTGAGTATTTTATTCACACTACATGGGTGGGTGACTCATAGTCCCCCTCCTCCAGTCCTGGATGGTCTTTATAGTCTCACGTACATTCGATTGGTCTTTAATGGAGGCACCTCTTGTACGACACTCACGTCTCCCTAATGGTTCTAAACCAACCATTATATGCGATGCTATTGACCTTGCTACATCCTTGCGGGGCCATGGCTGGGAGTGGTCAGACGGAGTGTACATTCCGCGCGAAACTCGTCCAACCAGCCGTAGGGGATTCAC
Organism: Sutorius aff. eximius; assembly: GCA_038088915.1. Lineage (NCBI taxonomy): Eukaryota > Fungi > Basidiomycota > Agaricomycetes > Boletales > Boletaceae > Sutorius > Sutorius aff. eximius. The sequence continues at coordinate 25,175 of JBBPJV010000183.1, forward strand.
ACTCTATGTTATCTTGTCGACGGTTGGCCATGTCCTTATCTATGACCTCCTCCTTGGAGCCATCCTCTCGTTTTCTCCTACGGAACTCGGCTCCGTGTCCGGAGCATCTATCTATGACGACACCCTCCCTTTCTACTTCCGCTACCTCCGATCGACTATTATCTCGGTCATTACCGCATTCTGGCTCTATGCAGTTGTTCAAACGCATTACAACGTCTGTACTCTCGCTGGCGTGATCGTCTTTGGGCAGGATCCCAAACAATGGCCTCCAGCCTTTGACGCCCCATGGCGTGCGACTTCCCTCATCGATTTTTGGGGACGCAGGTGGCATCAGTTTCCACGCCGAACGATTGTTATCCAGGGCGGTTATCCACTCTCCTATTTTCTTGGAAAGGAGGGTTTTATTATCGGAGCGTTCCTCTTTTCCGCCATGGTACACCACATCGGACTGCTTTACCTCAATGACAAGACGGAACTCTGGAGAATGCTGGTCGGGTTTGGGATGATGGGGCCGCTTGTCCTCGCCGAGAGGACTTTCAAGAAGCTGACTGGCCGAAGGGTGGAAGGGTGGGTAGGCTGGATTTGGACGATGGGTTGGCTCGCATTGTTGGGAAGCTTGATCGTCGATGGATTTGCAAGAGCTGGGATGTTTGGACAATTGAATTTCGCTCAAAGCATTGGACACGAGATTGTGGAACGCTTGGTGGCGGGTTTTGATGATCAGTTGCACGTGTACGAGGTAGGTGAGTGACAGTGGCATGACAGAACTAAATGAGCATTTGCAACCGCATTACCTCAAAAATGTTGTGTGATACCTTTGAACATAGGAAAACTATTCTTTCCACTCTGCCACGTCATGGCTGATTTCCCCCGCATTCCCTTCCTCCTATGTGTTGTCCTACATCATCAGTTACTCAGGATATCACAGGAAATATGGTACTGCGTGATGCAGTGATACACCACATTGCGCTCTTCCGCGTCAATGATAGGATGGAGCCCTGGAGAATGCTGGTCGGGTTCAGGATGATGGGACCACTCGTCCTCGTCGAGAGAAGGTTTAAACAGTTGACCAGTCGAGGGGTAGAGGGATGGGCAGGGTGGATTTGAACAATGGCTTGGCTTGCATTGCTGGGAAGTATGATCATCGCCGGGTTTGCAAGGGCTGGGATACTTGGACATGTGAATTTCGCTCAGGGTGTAGTTCCAGGACATGAGGTTGTGGAACGCTTGGTGGCAAATTTTGATTGTTGGTTACATAGGGTGTAATGAAGAAAATATAAATGCGGCTTTCAATGTACTTTAGCATGCAAGTGATGTAGAAATGCTGTAGTTGTGTGGCGTTACCGTTGGATGATTATGCATCTCCTGGTACCTAGAATTTGGTCTCCGAGTCGGGCCATTGTCTTGGCATTCCATGGTACCCGTACTTTGGTTCTTATCACTGAATACTCGCTAGGGCTGGCATATGGGGTATCTAGACGCGCGCGAGCATTACACGATGCGTTTTGCAGAATTTACAGTAAGCTGTGTTTAAACGGGCCCAAACGTTGAGTTAGCAGGACTCACATTTTGCACCCCATTTAACCCCGGCCTAAATTCTGCTAAACGCATCGTGTTAGTACTAGTGACAGTAAGGTCAACATTCAAATGAGTCATTCTGAGCTTGACCTTTGCGGTCGACTAGTGGGCGCAACGTGGGATTTAGTTCGGTTTTTTCAATACAGTTTTTAGTCACAGAATCAACCGGCGACTTGGGTCCCAGTCATCGGGTGATGTTCGTACCTGCCAGCGTGGACATAACCGCCTGGGCTTTCCGACAATCTCATGCATGCGAGGATATTGCTTTTACTGTGTTATGTTATAAGGCGCCTGGAGGGCTTTCTGCGATTGTCAATTGATCCACACATACAGTAACTCATCGTCGTTCTGCAATCTTGGTGCGTTATACTTTAACCTAAGAGTACAACACGCCCTACTTCTGATTCCACCCACACGTGGCTGTGTGTCTCAGTATACTGTATGGAGCGCCACAATTCTGTTCTAAACTTCTACGCCATTTCGGTTTCCATTCCACGCCACGTTTGCTTTTGGGTGAGCCGCCATCTTATGACCATGTGCTGGCTCTATTGGGCCATTCAGAGGAAAAGTCAAAAGTCCGTACGGTGCAGGAGACTCGTCCGCCGCCTTTCCCTGTGCATTGAAGTTGTTCGTATCCCCGAGCCGTTCTTATCGAGACCATGACTCTCTTACCGTACATCCTTCCCCTCGTGCTCTTATATTTCATCATCGCGGCATTGGCTGTCACCCGTGGGACACATGTTCTACGGGTCATATTGTGGTTGGTCGTCGTGTCGTTAGCTTGGCGTGTGGCGGCTACTGCAGACATACTGGAGTCGTCAGGAGGGTTCAGTCAAAAGCTCTACCGTGCCCTATTTATAGTGAGTACTTGTTCATGCTAAGTTCAGTCAGACGGCAGACCACCGTGGTCCACACCCAGCTCCTGATTATCTTCGTGGTCACTCGTACCTTTGACTGGTCTTTACAAAAGGCGCCTCTCGTGCGACACTTGCCTCCTGGGAAAGGCTCTCAATTTACTGCCATCCATGATATCCTGGACCTCGCCTTAACGCTACGTGGCTATGGCTGGGACTGGTCGCATGGGGTGTATATTCCACGCGAAACACGTCCGGCTAGCCGCAGAGCGTTTATATTCCATGTGATCCAGTCTGCGGTCATTCATGCCCTTGCCTGCCACATTCTCCACCAGGCCACCTTGTCATTCTTTCCCATAGGACTCGGTACACTTTCTGGAGGATCTATTTTTGACGAAAACCTTCCATTCTACATGCGATACCTCCGATCGACCATTATCTCGGTCTTTACCGCATTCTCGATCTACGCTGTCATCCAAATGTGCTATGACACCTGTACCCTCTTCGGTGTGCTCGTCTTCGGGCAAGATCGCACACAGTGGGCCCCCGTCTTCAACGACCCATGGTGGGCGACATCACTGAGCGATTTCTGGGGACGCAGGTGGCATCAGTTTTTCCGTCGTACATTCCTCATCCAGGCCGGATATCCACTCTCCTATCTTTTTGGCAGGGTGGGCCACATTGTCGGAGCATTCTTCGCATCCGCAATGATGCACTACATCACGCTTCTCCCGTTCAACCGCGATCTTGAGCCTTGGGGAATTCTCCTTGGGTTTGGGATGATGGCAGTGGTTGTCATCGTTGAGGGCACATTCAAACGGCTGACGGGACGAAAGGTGGAAGGATGGGCAGGGTGGGTCTGGGCCATGGCCTGGCTTACATTCCTGGCAAACATCGTTGTCGACATATACGCAAGATCCGGAGTGTTTGGGCATCTAGATTCCCCCCGAGGTGTGACCCCAGGACACACCTTCATAGAAGGTTTGGTGGCGAATTTGGACTACTGGCTCCATATGATCTGACGAAGAAAGGTAAGTGCCTTTCATATCGTGCATCGATCATGATCCACCCATCGCAGTCAAGGTTGATATCTCGGTCAGTTCAAGCTCGCATCTGATTTCCGTTTGGCCATGGTCCTGCCGTGCCATAGTACATACGATAGTCGCATATGTGGATGCTACTGTAATTATATGTAATCAATGTGACTAGGGTGATTGATGGTGTATCCAATCTCTCGACTTACATACATATTCTCCTCGTGTTTTATCTCCGGACTCGGTCCTTAGTCTCCTCACCAGACTATGTGTTCGGTTCCCCTCATTGCTGCTGGCATCCATATAGCATGCGTAGGTGCGTACTTAATTACCAATCAGCCCAATCTTAAATGGGGATAGTCGCTCGAACGGTCCTCAGTGGATTTGGAGGCCCCTTCGTGCGCGATAGCGTCGCGCGAAGAACTTACCTGGTTAATCCTTTTTACTCTTCTCGACGTGGCACGAGCTCGGCCAGGGCTGATCAAACGCCAACGTAGAATCTTCTACGTTATTGTGGTTTCCATGTCTCTCGACACTGGGCCGCGGTAGACGATGCAGAATTGTTTCCTCAAATGGTACGTAACCAGGCGTCAAAATCTATTACCAACCGTTCTACCACCGCTCGCAAGGGCGAAGCGCTGTCGATAAAGCTCGAGCAGCCAAACATTCCCGCCCTTGCAAAACCCTCGATCATTACGCTACCCCACAAAAGAAGCCATGTCATAGTCCAGATCCACCCGGTTACTCCACCTACTCGCTTCCCTGTCAACTGAGTGTACGCCCGCTCGGCAAGGATTCCTGGGGCCATCATTCCAAATCCGACTAGCATCCTCCAGAGTTCCGCCTGGTCATTGAATGTCATGATTGCCATGTGGTGGACGATCGCTGATGAAAGGAATGTCCCAACGACTATGCCCGAGCGACCAAGGACGAAGGAAAGGGGGTAGCCGCCAATGAGTAGGAACACCCGGCGGTACCATTGATGCCACCTGTGGCCCCAGAAGTCACCGAGTGATGTAGCGCACCATGGAGCGTCGAACGCAGGAGGCCATTGAGCGGGGTCTTGTCCAAAGAGAAGAATGCCAGGTATGGTACACAGCTCATAACCCATCTGAAGAATAGCGTGGATTGAGAAAGCCGTCAAGGTTGTGATAATGCTCGCTCGGAGGTATCGTGGTAAGAAGGGAAGGGCATCATCATATATAGATGATCCTTCAGGGACGGATCCAACTCCCACTGGGGCAAACGCGAGGACTGCTCGATGGAGGGCACCGCATATCAAGGCATGCACACCTACGGAAACGAATGCACGAAAAACGAATGCCACGCGATTACCTGGACGTGTTTCATGCGGAATATACAATCCACGTGACCACTCCCAGCCATGTCCACGAAGGTTTGTAGCGAGATCGAATGCGTCCATGACGGTCGACGGAGTACCGCTTGTAGGACGGAGGCGTCGCACGAGTGGTTCTTTCGCCAATGTCCAATCCAGTGTGCGGGTGGCAATGCAAACCATGGAGAGCTAAAAAAAGTGCTATGAGTCTTTACCCTATGGAAGGTTTGAGGTCTGTCCTGATAGATACGTACTACAAGACCGGTGTTGAGGGATTTTCGTTCCCGTTGGCCGGGTGACATATCTACGGAGGCTGCTGCACGCAATGCCAACAGCGCGATGATGGGCCATAATGCGACCCGAAATGCGCGTGCGTTAGCCGTGACTGCTAGAACGGCTGCGACGAGGTAGAAAGCCACTGGAGGGAGGAGGTATGAGACAAACGTGGCGGCGTCGATGGGAATTTTGGCTGGTGGGATACCAAGACGTAGAGAAAGCCCAGACTCGAGCTGGTTTGCAAAGGACATGGTTGAATCCTTTGTAGAATGTGAATAAGTCGGCTGCCGGGGAATCGGATTCTTATATTGAACCTTTTGGCGTTTCAATGGCCTGCACGTGCACCGGTGGCAACTCCCGATTCCCCTGCCATGTGCTTGCCACTACGCTGGGCGCTGTGAGTTGGCGTCCCCCAATTCGATTTGAGATCAACTAACCATCCAGGGCTTTTGACTGCAGCCCGCCTACATACTGTACTGTTTGCCCAGGTTGACCGAGGGTACGTCCACGACAGTCGTCGCTTAGCCTGGTTGAAAGGGGAACTGTATTATATTTCGACCAATCACAGCTCTCAAACGGCTCACTGAAACATTCAACGGTATCAAACCTAAAATTCAAAAGAGCAACTGCCAAGTTATAGATGACTAAACTGATCGCAAAATTCGCATGAAATCCGCAGCCTACAATAGATCATCCAAACAACTCGAATCCCGATCGACCGTTGTGTCCCTCATGGACTTCCCTCCGCCGTCTCTGTCCGTTGCCGTCCCATCGACCAGAATACCCACCGTTGTCGTCACATTGATATCGTATGTCCTCCCTCCAATCGTTGGCTACTTCGCAGCGGCCCTTTTGGTTGTCATGCCCAACACACGTATATTTCGGATTGCGTTGTGGCCTGTTGTCGCATTGCTAGCATTGCGTGCAGCAGCTTCTGTGGAGATCTCGCACGGAAACCCCAAGCTGAGAGTCTTCAACGTCGATTTGGTGGTAAGGATCAATGATACAAAGTTCTTTGTACGTTTCCCAGAGATGATTTATGCGGCTTTCCTTTCAGGTCCTCATGTTTCTGATTACCGTGCGTACCCTGGAATGGACAGTGACAAAAGAGCCGCTCGTGCGCCACCTTCGTCCTGCAAATGCTTCTCCATCAATTATCATGGACGCCCTCGATCTTGTCTCAAACTTCCGCGGCCATGGTTGGGGATGGTCACATGGAGTGTGCATTCCACGTGAAACCCGTCCCCGTAATCGCATAGAATTCGTCTCGTATGCGTTCCTGTCGGGGGCTGTGCACGCCTTGATATGCGGCATCCTCCACCAAGCCGCCTTGGCGTTCACATCGGGGAGAGACGGAGACATCCTCGGAAGGCTTTCTATTTTCGATGAAACCCTCCCACCCACAGCGCGATACTTTCGAGCAAGCGTTATTTCAACTTGTCTTGCATTCTTCCTCTACGCTGTCATGCAGATGCGTTACGATCTCTTCACCATCGTTGGCGTTCTTCTCTTTCGCCAAGACCCCGCTCAGTGGCCTCCTGCATTCAACTCCCCATGGCGCGCCACATCACTCAACGACTTTTGGGGCCGAAGGTGGCACCAATGGTACCGCTACCCGTACCTCTTCCTTGGCGGTTATCCACTTTCGTCCATCTTTGGTCGCGCGGGTACGGTATTCGGAACATTTTTCGCATCAGCATTTTTCCACTACCTGACGGTCGTGAAACTCGACACCCGGTCGGAAATGTGGAGGATGCTGGCCGGGTTTGGGATGATGGCCCCGGGGGTTCTTGCTGAACGAGCCTTTTATCGGTTGACCGGGAGGAAGGTGGGTGGGATAGCGGGCTGGGTTTGGACGATGGCGTGGCTTCTCTTGTGGGGTACTGTGATGATCGAGGGGCTTGTCAAAGCGGGGATGTATGACTGTCTAACCTTGATAGATGGTGACGTGGTGGTGCGGCCGTGGGTGGTGCAGCAGGCGACAAATTTTGACACGTGGCTACATGGCATTTGATGAAAAACGAGAACCCTATCCGTGACATTCGATCCTAGATTCATGGATAGACTCCTGGTTGGAATGGTGCGATGTCGAATATAATTGAAATCCTTGGGCTAATCCAAGTACTGGCATTTGAAAGCGGGGCGAGGCACCCGGTGGTAAGAACTGCATGCCATCTGAATCCATAATAGTGTCGGCCTCGAACTATAACTCAGCCCTCGCTGGGCCATCACTAATAACGGGATCCTCAAAGGAACAGTTCGGGCTCAAGGACGGAGAAAAAAGTGTGAACGGGTTGAGTGCGGGAGGTAATGGTTGTAGTCTGGAACCATGTGACGAAACCCGTGGATGCATGGGGACTGTCCAGAGTAGGATCGTGCCGGGGCGATGAGTAAACCATACGTATACCACGCTCCCTGAGGTTGTCTTGCAGTTTTGATGCCTGATTGGCTCCATTTTCTTGGTCTGCAAGCCTCTTCGCTCACCTCGATTGTTCCCTCTCAAACGATTCGAAGGCGCTTGGCAGTTATTGGTGCGGAACTTACTACTGTCTTTCTGATCTCGGGGTCTTGTGTTTGGTTTAAGGAGACGAGTAAATGTGCAACGGATCGATGGTTCGTATTGGCTGTAAATCCAAAAACAAAGGCGAGTGCAATGTCACGGTGGCAATGGTTGCGGGCGATGCGTCGGCTGAACGAGTTGCGTGAGTCCTCGCAGTGAGAGATAGTCTATAAACCAGCCGGTATGTTTGATGCGCTACATTGAACGCGGCCGTGTATCGAAACGTGTGCAAGAGAGATGGAGTTTACCTAGAGGATTTTTGGAAACAAGGGTCGATAAATAGGTGAGCACGCTGTGCTACAGAAAGGCACGCCATCGATTTGCCGTCGGTCATGATTGAGTGTCCCCACTCGCCCATTTGTGGTGTTTCGTCGTCTACTTCGCGAAAGGTATGAAACAGCACGGATAGTAAAGTTGGGAAGCGTCGTCGGTCTTGAACATGCGGCTGCTGGGTGGTCCATTAGCTATTTGCCATCCCCAACCTACTTTCCCTGTCGCGGTTCGCAGCCCACCGCCATAGCGACGAGAACGAGGGTGGGACGAAAAGAAGTGCCATCAAACAGTTAAACCAGTGCGAATTGATGTATGTCGGCAAGAAGCCACGTGTATACGAAACGGCATTGATGGGCCATGAACGGATGTCCACAGATGCTTCCCCCTATCCTCCATTGGCCGAATATGAATCCGAGTATGACTAGGGAATGGTGACATCGTGAGTGGCGATAGTGAAGAAAAGATTCGGCGATAGAGAGTAGATGATGGCATGGAAGTATGCACACCAATGGACGGGGAATGTTGATTACAGCAGCCTAACTAGACTCAAGAGGGCCGTGAGTGGGAGATAATCGTGTGGAGTGCAGAGTCCTGAAAGGGTGACCCGATCGTGGGATTGGATTACTCATCCGGTTCAACGACCCCCTTGCAGAACCCGTCCAGGTCTGAATTCGGGGAGAACACCCCCCGACTTTCTGGAATTACTCCCTCGGCTGTGGACCAGTGACAGCATGTAGTTGTTTGCTTTCAAATCCCGTGACGGAAACACCAATCTCTCCGGGCATGTCCACTTCAAGTTGGGCAATGCGCTCTCAGTGACCCATCCACAGCATGCCCCCTTACCAGCCTGAGGCCATGACACCTGGCCTCTGGAATGTTGAGATCAAGGCGACGAAAGACTTATCCAGTCCGGGTGAATTCTGGCTCAATCCGCCGAGATCTCGTTCCATGGCAGTTCCTGCCGCATGACAGCTACTTAGAGGGTCAGTTGTACGTTCAGATGGATAATCCTAACAGCTGGGAGTACTAGTCCCGACCAGATATAGATTCAGAGTTTGCTTGAATAATCCACATCCGACAGATGCTATACTTATGGTCACTTCAGTGCTGCGCACCATGGGTCGGCCCTTGTCACCTTGCCGCGGAGGCGTTTCTCGCAGCAATGTGCTTAAGATAATTGTCTTACCCACGGTCGACCCCGCTCGGTTCCCACCATCATCAAATGTGATCCAGAAAATATGTGTTCGCCCTGATTGTTTTGTGACCAATGTATCGCACTGATTATGGGTGCCAGGCACGACAACAGGTTCATGAACTTTTTTTGTTGCCGCGCGCTGTTTTCATGCTTGCCACTAACATCGTGATTTGATAGTTAACATTCACTCGGAACAATGACAACGGATGCTCCGCGAGGCCGCGGACTCCGATTCCCCATTTGGGCCACATATCGTCAGTGAAATCGTCTCAACGACATCTCTTCCGACTTGACAGGTACTTCAAGGCCTTGCCATGTCAATGTTGATTGGTGTGACTTGCAATTGGAAGGCTGAAATGGTATTGATGGTCTCCATATAGATGCTTGTTGATTGGCTTGCCTCATCCAAATTTATGTTGGAATTGCGCGGGTTCGTGAGATTCAACTGGCACAGCGCGGTCATGGGTAGGGGCCCAAGGGAATTGATCATCGGAAGTCTCAGCCTTATCAGCTTGGTTGCTTTGAGCTACAGGATCCATTCTGTTTCTTCTCCCCCTGGCTGGTGGGAGTCCTGCCGAGACTGAAATCCCGCCTGGTCGACCAAGTAAGAGATGTCTTTAACCATTTCCGAGGTGGCTGGCCTGCAGACGACCAAAGTAAGTCTTCTACCGAGAAATCCGGGTATCTGCCTGAACGATTCCCTTCTTCCGTGTCCTCTGATGTGCCCCGACCTGGAAAATGGTTTTACCAGTATTTCAATGGTATGTTTGTCGCTTCGCAGCCACATTATTTCTGCAAGCTTACATACAGATGATACACAGTTGCCGGTATGACGATTCTCGTGAGGAAGGTCTGCCAGGAAGACATACATTCTCTGACTCGAACATGCTACTATTAGATTTTCGACTACATGGTTACTCTTGAGGAAGAGGCGTGTGGATACGATGGAGTTGCTATCACTATGTTAATCCTTCGTTAGGCACGATGGGTGTGGGGGCGCAGTTGGGATGCAACCCGACTCGTCTTCACTGTATCAAGGTATCTTCCATTCGTGGGGATGGGCCTGACTGCATATGGTGTGTATACAATGGCGAGACTTTTTCCCCCTTGCTGAAGACGTCCTGTGGGAAGGTGCCTTGCGCTCCAGATCAGAGGTATGTCCAACTTATGCATGTTGTCATGATGTCGAATGCATTGCATGATATCATGATGCCTTGCTAGCCCTGTGGACCAAGTGGGGCGGAAAATAGTATGTGAATATTTGTTGATGTTGTATCTTGTCGGCTGATTGACCCCACTTTCGTCGCGAGTCATTCACATACTGGGTGTCGTCGCTGCCGAAGGTCCGTTTGTGTCTTATTCTGTGTAGTCCATGAATTTCATTTATTGTGAAGTGCTTCTGATTCTGCGCACGTACGCTTTCTGGCAGGGTGATAAACGGGTGCTGTTCGGCCTTCTTGCATACGGTGTCGTGAGGCTGTCCCTTTGTTATCTCATTTGTTTCCACCTTGTTAAAGCAGATAATAACGCACCCTAGATGACCATTGGGGCAGCCATTGGGATCAATATCACGACAACGCAGCTTATCCCCGGGGGTGAGTCTCGAAGCATTCCAGCCGCTTTTCTCTGAATTCATCCGGTACACAGGAGGACCTCCTGGGGGTTGCTATTTGATGGCCTCTCGAAATAGCACATTTGTATATTTGTTCCTCTTGGCCTTCGAATCAGGCGAGTACCTACCATATTGTCGTAGTAATATGTGTATTGATTCTCCTCAGTTATTTTCTTTTTAACGGCCTATAAGCGGTTTCGTGCCTATCGTGAAGTAGGGACATCCATCGTGCACACGATCTACCGCGATGGCATGTTGTACATTGCCTGCATCATACGTAAGAAACCTTTGGCGATTGGGATTGGCTCGAGGCTCACTTCCCAGTGCAGTTATCACATTCACCAACGTGCTCGTTGACGGTATCTTTCCAGTATGCATCTTTCCGCAGCCCACGTCCAGACTATACTGATAGGACTTGCTGTCGTCAGGTTCAATTCAGCGATCTCTTAGACCTGTGCGCGACGCTATGTACTTCACGTCTTCTCCTCACAGAAGCTCTGACAACGGCTGTCTCACATGCAGATTCCAGATCAGCCTTCATAGTGTGCTTGCATCACGCATCATGTTCAACCTACGCAAGAGCTGCTACCAGCAACAAAATGGAGCAGTGACCGATGTAAATGCTGGAGTCACGCTGAGCGCCATTGCGTATTGCCCACCCTCCGGGCTGTCTGAACCAGTCGCGGGCGCAACGGATTTGCATGTTGGTGTAGACAATAGCGAGATTTCCCGGAGTGGTCGCACGAACGACACTTGGGTTGGCTCGAGCCCGCGAGAGGTGCAAAGTGAGTCAGCAGAAGTTTAACGATGGAAAGGGCAAGGAGGACAATTGGAATCGCATCCGGGGAATTCGTAAACTATGCACTGAGGGTACAGAAGCGTAACCCGAGTAGCCTAGCTAACACTATTTGATAGACGATCACTACGCCATCGAGTGCAGCCCGAGGGAGAGCTTAGGTCTCACACTCAGCTATTTGCACGCAAGTCATGCCACTTCTGTGAACCCTGCAACAATGTTCGATTATGTAGGGTTGATATTCTTGGTTATAGATATTTATGTCTGGGTGGTGGCAGAGGGCATAAACTCTATCATCATCCCGGGGTACGTTATACGCACCGATGAGAAGCGTTATCATTATTCGTTCTAACATGTGAGTCCCCCAAAGATGGTGAAATAGTGAACTAAGACCCGTTGGCAGTGCAACAGACCCTACGATAACTTTAAGGAGGCCTCACTGTAGAAGAGCTAGAGACAGGGGCACATTATTTTGCCAGGCTCCCAAAACCAGACCTAAAACTGAGATCATAAGACGGCAGGTTCATTGACACTGGAACACTCTGACATCATTGTTCCAAACCTGATGCAACGTTCGAGATACGATCAGGGATAACGAAACAAATGTGTTTTGCTTGGGTGTGCAGGCAACAGCAATAGGGAATGAGTTACTGGTGGGAGATACTCACCAGTTACAGTTGAAGTACTTGAAAAGACCTAGAGCTTCACTCTAAAAGATGTGGAGAAAAGCTTAGAGATCAATGGGTCAT